>PVKY010001497.1:0-31646 GCA_004027775.1 Bradypus variegatus | reverse complement strand
GGGCGAGATGAGCCTCCTGCCCTGGGCCACTGCCACCCACTCCCCACCACACCCCACCCGGGACCCCGGCTTCCCTGCCCCAGGGCCTGCAGGCATCGAAGGACAAGAGCTCACAGGACAAGGGCAGTTACATCCACACCAAGTCCTGGGCCCCCTGCCCCCGGAGCCCCTCCAAGACCTCAGCCACCAGGTCCCTTAGGTTGCCAGGGACAGAGGCCCCTCCCTTCAGCACCCCTCCGAGGAAGGCCCCGCCTTCAAGCCCACCCCCGTCCCAACTGGCCAAGCTCTGCCCACCCCCAGGGGACTGCAGGGGCCGCCGCCACCCCCTCCATTCCAGGCCTGACGCACTCCTATTCATCCCTCAAACCCCCATTCTGGCATCGGATCTCCCCGCAGACCTCCTTCACCTCACCCCCACCCCAAAGGCACAGAAGCCCCACTGGGCTGACCTGGTTTGTCCTCCTCCTTCTTCCATCTGGGGGGCTCAGGCAGCAGCCAGTCCCCAGAGATGTCCAGGTTGGCAGGGACGGCCAGCTTCCTGCGGCGGGACGGGAAGGGGGCTGCCGCCGCTGAGGGTGGGGAACCAAGCAGGTCAGCACAGCGGGCCCAGGGACTCCACCCCCCGCAAGCCCGAGCCTGTGGCCCACCCAGCACCGAGGCAAGAGGCCCAGCAGGGTGTGTTCCTGTGCCAGCCTGCTGGGTGGGCAGTTGCTGCCCCCTGCCCCAGACGGACAGCGACAGAGGGGTGTGGGCCTCTAGGCTGACGTGGAGCCAGCCCCCACCAGTCCTCTGCCCACGATGTGCTGACAGTCACACCCACCCAGGAGGCAGACACGACCCTGTGTGGCAGAGAGGGGTCCTGCATCCAGTGATGGGAGCAGGATGCAGACACAGGGCAACCGGGAGCACATACGCACACACACTCAGAGGCACGTGCAAGCACACACATGATCACGCTCAGACACGTGCACACACGTCGGCACAAACATGCACAGACAAGCACACATGCGTGCAGGCGTGCACACACATACGCATGCGTGCGTGCAGACTCACCCCCCCAGGACCACCCACTCCTTGGGCTGAGCAGGGCCCCTGACCCTCCACTCCAGGCAGGAGCCACCATAGGTCCAGGCACCCAGGACCCAGGGCAGCCCCCTCCCTTCGGGTTGGGGATAGGAACTCAGGGAGGGTGGCTGGGGATGGCCTGTGGGCAAGAGGCGGCCTTCAGGCATGGCTGGACCGAGGAGCCCCTCCGACCATGAACCCCCAGGCTGAAGCCCCCCAGCCTCCCCTGGCAGCCAGTTCCCAGAAGCCCACTCTCCCCAGGCAGGGCGGGCAGCCCCAGGGGGCCCAGGGTTCCCGTCCAGGATTACCTGAGAGGCTGGGCCCAGGACCACCTGGGTCCGGCACCTGCTCAGCTTGCACGGGCGTCAGCATAATGTGGACGCCCCCCTTGGGGCTCCCTGAGACCTTCCTGGGTACATCTCCCGCTCTCAGCTCTCCTGGCCCCCCTGGCTCCTTCAGCTCCAGAGCCCTGGGTCACAGGTGTGAGGGCAGTGAGGAAGGAGGAACAAGCCACCCCTGCACCCAAGGGCCCCCGCGCTGGGGCCGCCTCGATGGCAAAGCCACATGCAGCCGGCCTGGGTTCCAAATAACCGCCCTCCTGCACGTCCATGCAGCCGGAACGTTCCTCGGCACCCCGGAGCATGCTGGGTGCTCTGGTGTGATGATGGCATCCGTGGGAGTGTGCACACGCTCAGGTGCTCCCAGGTAGCACATGCAGGGCACTGACAGCCATGTGTGTGTGTGTGCGTGTGTGCACCTCTGCACCCTGGGGTGGGTGTGCGAGAGCTGGCGGCAGCCACGGCACACAGCACTCCCCAGGGCACAGCTAAGCTCGCTGAAGGTGCTCACTCCCTTCCCTGTCCGGAAGAGGAGAACTGGGTCCCCTAAAAAGATGTGTCCAAGTCCCAACCCCCTTTACCTGAGAACGTGACCTGATTCAGAAATAGGGTCACTGCAAATGAAAGTAATAAATTAAGAGGAGGTGCGCTGGACAGGGTGCACCCTGAATCTGATGAAGGAGAGGGGGACATACGGACACAGACACACAGACGTGCAGAGACGACACAGAGGAGAGGACAGAGAGGAGACCACAAAGAGGAGGCCGTGTGAAGACGGGCAGAGTCGGAGACGCGGCCACGTGCCCGGGAGAACCAGGGGCCACTGGAAGCTGGAAGGGGCAGGAAGGAGCCCCCCAGAACCTCGAGGGGCCCTGCCAACACTGCAACTTCAGACTCCTGGCCTCTAGAACCGTGACAGGATATGTTTCTGTCGCTTTAAGCCCCCCAACTTTGGTGCTTATGGTGGCCCTAGAAAGCTCAGACCCTGTGCCGGCCAATTTTGGGGAGCCACCCTTGCCCACTGCAGACACTGTGTGGAGTGGGGTCTCAGCCTGGACGCATCGTCCTCCCTGGGGGGCAACGAGCGTTTGTTCTTCTTGGCCACAGTCACTAGTTCAGAGAAGAGGGGGAGCCACTGAGGCACCCCACCAGCCTCAAACGTCCCTGTGTCCCGTGAGCCAGCTGTGTGTGCACACACGCGTGCACTGCTGGCCACCGCCTCTCACTGCACGCCGGGTGCCCACATGGGCAGCTCTGGGCCCCCAGTCCTGTGCCGGCTCCCAGAGCCTCCCGGACCCGGGACCCCCTTGAGGCCCGCTGGCCCTCACCTCTGCGCGGGGGCCCTCATGGCCACGGGCTTCAGGCGCGCCCTCCATCCGGCCGGCCCATCCTCCCCGCCTGCCTGGGGGCCGGCGCTCGGGCCTGGGGAGAGGGGCGGGGGTCATGCAAGGATGCAGGGGGAACGGGGGATGGCCTATCTCCCTGCAGCCCGCTCAGCCCCCTCACAGGGGGCTGTAGACCCGGGTAGAGCAGGGTCATGGCCCCACACCCGCTGGGTGCCCTGCACCAGGACGCGGCATGGAGCGGGCAGCCCCACAGGGTGCAGGGTGGCGTTTGGCTGGGCAATGGGCAGTGGGCACACAGGGCAGCCCTGAGGGGTGGGGGCTGCAGCACGGAAGCAGAGGAGAGACCCTGAGGACGCTGCAGAGCGAGATGCCAGCCCCTGTGCCCTGGGCCCCCCAGGGGCTCTCACCCTTTACCATCAGGGCCTCCAGCTTCACCCTGGGGCCAGCAGCTCCCCCACTGGCACCCGAGGACACACTTGGGCCCTTCCTGCCCTGCTGGGGTGACACAGATGACCGGGGGGTGGTGTCCACACCCAGGGATGATGACGGCCCAGTCCTCGTAGCAGCTCTGGGAGCTGGGGGAGACGCCGACGGGGAGGGCTTGGACGAGGGGCTGGCTGGAGACCCCTCGGCTCTGGGATGGGAGTTGGGGGCAGGGGAGGCGGCTGCGGCAGGCCTGTGTGCGAGAGACACAGGTCAGGCCCAGCTGGGCCCAGGAGCTCCCCCTGCCACCACCCCCGACCCGCTTCCCAATGCCCACCTCTGCTCCGGCCAGTGGGGCAGCAGCTGATCCTACCTCCTGGCTAAACCCAGGGTCAGCCGAGGCTAAAACGCCCCAAAATCCCAGACCCCTGAGACCCCCCGCCCCGAGCTGTGGCTGTCTGGTTCTGCCCAGCTCCGTCCTCACGGTGGCCTGCAGCCCGGCGTGCGTGGGTCCCCCTGGGGCCGTCCTGCATTCCCACGTGTGGAGCCTGGCTGGGGGCTCACAGCGCCCAGGGCAGGGACACCCGACACCCCCAGGCCAGCTGCTGCCCCTGTGCGCCGGGCAGGCCTCAGCCCCTCTCCCTTATGCAACCAGCTCCTCTCCCCTCTTCTTCCCGTCCTCTGGGTCTAGGTAGCTGAGTGGGACTCCCAGAGGGAGCTGGGCCAGCCGGGCGCACCCCACGGCCCATCCCTGGGCACCAGCCGCCGACCCAGCAACTGGGGTTCAGGCAGGTCCGAGGCGTCCCATTCCTCACCGGCCAGGAACCTGCTCCCCATGCCACCTACTCGCACCTACTTGGGGTCCACAGGTGGAAGGCCTCGGGGGGACCCCGGATAACGGAGGGAAAGGCTGAGCCCAGCGCGGGTCTCCCCGGCCAGGATGGGGACTGGGAAAGCGGGGTCACACTCCGGCCTCCGACCCTCGTCTGTAGCGTGGGTGTTGGACCCCCAGACGGCAAGTGTGGTGCGCGCCACCTGTGGTCGCCTGCTGCACAGGTGATGCTTGGAGGGTGCAGAGAGACCTGGCCCCGCCCCGCCCGACCACCGCCCCCACAGTCCCCGTCTCCCCATTTCCCAGCTGAGGGACTGAGGCTCTGGGGACACGCACCACGGCCCTGCGGTCCCTCCCCAGGCTGACCCCACCCACCTGCCAGGCGCCTGAGCGCCCGACGTCCCGAACCCCGGGAGGGTCTTCCTGAGGAAGCTCAGCGCCTGCTGCCTGCTGCTGTCCCCCGAGGGTGCGTCTGCGGGAGCTGGGCGCCCCAGCGCTGCTCTCTCAGGCCCCGGGGCCGGGCTGCTGCTGGGGGGCACCGCGGGCGTCTGGAGGAACTTCTCCCGGGCCTGCTGGGTCCTGGAGGCTGACGGGGTCCAGGCTGGGGCGGCCGTGCCCAGAGACGCCGGGCTTGGACTGAGCTCGGGCTGAGCCACTCGCCAGGAGGCCCGGTCCTGTGACACGGCCAGATGAGGGTCCGAGATAGCCGGGGGCATGGCGGGGTGGGGGCTGACAGCCGCAGTGCCCCGAGTCGGCGATGACCAGCCTGCCGGGGAGCTGTTGGTCACCTGCGTGCCAGCCTTGCCACCCAAGGGGGCAGAAGCCCTGGGGCCCGCGGAGAGCCTGAGCTGGGCCGGGACCCCCACAAGGGAGAAGGAGGAGGTGGTGGTGGCAGGGTTGGGGGCAGCCGGAACAAAATCCTTGGCGGTGGAGTTGCCCACCACAGGCTCCCAAGCTGGCCGCCGGGTCCCTGGCCCTGCTTCTCGAGGCACAGCCACCTCTGGGGCCTTCCTCAGGGGTCCGGGGGGCCTGTGGTCCATGGGGGCGGCCAGGCCTGGTGGCGCAGGGCTTGCAGAGGGGGCGGTGGTGGGGTGGCTGGTGCAGACGAAGACGCCCGGCTCCGCAGTGGCCCTGTAGGCCCCTGAGCGCAGGGTGCTGGAGCACCGCTCACACCTGGGGGGTGGGAGTGGGGCCGTCAGGGCTGGGTGCTGCTCATCCAGCCACTCAGGCCACCGCTCATGCCTGCAGCACGCCATTCCCGGAGCACGCGCGTGTGGTTCTACGTCCTTCCACGCAGTCGTTTATTCATTCAACAAACACCTCTTGTACTGGCTCTAACAGAGCGCGGACACCCCAGAACACCTCCTCAGGGGCCGACCAACCCCAGACACTGCTGAGTATTGGGGAGACCCTATTCTTGACCCCAGGGGCTCCCTGGTATTAAGGAAAGGGATTGCAGATGGCCCAGAAATAAAGACCTAACAAGGAAGGCCCAGTCAGCTCGTCTGAAGGACAGCAGGGAGGGGGCCCCAGGGTGAGGGCTGAGGAAACCTGGGGTTCAGGGAGAGGGGCATGGCACCGTGGGGTGAGGGAAGGAGGCCAAGGAGGGGCCACAGCCAGGATGGGAGGGTCCTGGGGGCGTGTTGGGGAGATGGGAGCCATGGGCAGTTTGAGCAGGAGACACCCACTCGGGGGTGCTCAGAGCTCCCGTGCAGGAGAAAGTGGGGTGGGTGGGGGCGGGGGCGGGACAGGGCGGGGCCTGGTCTTACCTGGGCGTGGCCTGGGAGGGGAAGGGCCTGGCCGGGCCGGGGCGGGGCCTACCTGAAGCAGTTGCGGTGGAAGAGCCTGCCGTCCACCAGGTGTCGCTGCACCAGGTGCACGTGACCGCCGCAGGCCGCGCAGGTGCTGCTCACGGAGCCGCCGGCCGGGACCTGGCCGTGGGGAAGGGACCTGGCTTTGAGGGCCGGGGACCCCGCCTCTGTCGCCCCCCAGCATCGGGGTCCTGCGGCGGCTGGAGGCCCCGCCCCGCCGCGGCCCCACCCGAGAAGCGGGCAGTCCAGGACTCACTTTAACCCTTTGGGCTAAAGGTCACGGCCCCTCCCTTCCCGGCCCGCGGAGGCAGGTCACCGGGTGGAGCCCGGAAGGGTCTGCTCTGCCTGGGACCTCCTGGGCCTCAGTTTCCCCGTCTGCACCGCTCGGGGCCAGCGGGCCCGTTGGGCTCTGGATAAACTGTCCGAGGCTTCCGGGGCCCTGGGGACACGCCCCAGCCCGGGCCATTGCCACGGGGGCGGCCTGCAGGCCCAGGGGCCCGTCAATAAGAGCCAGTGGAAAACGCGAGACAGTAGAATAAGAGGTCTGTAGGCGGGGGGGGGCGCTTACGGCCTTTGGGGGTGCGCGCTCCGCCCCTGCGCTCCCCTGCAGCTGGGCCGGGGCCTTCTTCCCCCGCGGCTCCTCCTCGCAGCCCTCGGGGGGCCGCTTCGTGCCGGCCACGCCCCCAACTGGCAGGAGACAAGGGGGGTCCCCCAGGACCATCGGCTCCTCTGCTGGGGCCCGGGAGGCCTCTCCCCTCCCTCCCTGCCCGCCGGGGCCCTCGGGGTCAGGGAAGAAGGAGTTTTCTGTTTCCCCACAAGGCGGAACGGAGGGCGCGGCGGCCCCCTGCCTGGAGGGATTCCGGGGATTTCTGAGGCGGGAGGAGCAAGGAGGGGCTGAGGGGCGGATCCACAGGCTGAAGAAAGTACCCCCCCCACCCGCCCCCCGGAGATGAGTCAGGGTCAAATGGGGGTGGGGGTGCCTGCAGCCAGGAGCCTGAGGCGGGACGCGCCGGCTGGGAGCCCCAGGGGTGCAGATGGAGGGGTGGGGGGCCGGACGCACTGGGGGCGCGGCCGTGGAAGTAGTTGTAGTACTGGGACACGTAGGTCAGGATGCTCAGCCGGTCTGGCACCTTCAGGGCCACCATGTCCTCCGCGTCCAGCAGGGCTGGGATGCCGAGCTGCTCCTCGGCCACGCGGAAGGCCTGGGCGGACGGGGCGGCGGTCAGCAGGCCCTCTCGGCCCGGGAGGGTCGGGGCTCGAGGCTGCCGTCTGCTCCTGGGACCACCCTGGGCCTCAGTTTCCCCATCTGGATAGACAGCCGCTGAGGCCAGGCCCCAAGTCTCACGCAGGACACACCCCAGCCTGGGCCGTTTGTTCTGGGGACAGCCTATGGCCCCCATCACCGTCGGGGCTCCCTCCAGCCCTGCACAGCCCTGGCCCATGCCAGCCCCCCCGGGACACGCTGAGCCCTCCTGGGGGTCCGTGGGAGAAGGGGCAGGGGGCTGCGTTCACAGAGCACCTCCTGTGTACCAGATGGCCCCCCACCCCACCCCCACCTCGCACGCCCTCCCCCCAAGTGCCCATGGCCTGGTGCGCAGCAGGGGACGGGAGGGGCAGTGCTGTTGGGGTCCCCGATTCGGAGCCCTAGGTCTCCTTGTCCCTGTCCCTCACCTCCTCTCTGCTTTCCTCCCCGGGGGGCAGCTCCCCCTCCGGGGCACACACCGCAGCCCCCCTCGCCCCCTCTCTGACTGCGCTGGTTACACACAGCCCCCACCTCCTCCCGCCCGGCCACCCGGTGCCACCGTCACGCAGCGTGGTGCTCGCCCCCCTCCTCTCAGCGCAACCCCAGCTGTGAGCCGGCCTCCTGTGCCACCGGGAGCCCCAGAGGAGACCCAGGAGATGCCCCCACGCCCAGCTCCCACCACGCTGGGCAGCAGCAGTCCTGCCCTCTGCTTCCTGCATCAAGCCCCCCTTTCTAGAACATTCCCATCAGCCTCACAGACTCGTGGTCAGTCTCCCTGTTTAAAAAAAAAGCACCCATCAACTTCGCTTCTGCCACCTGCCGTCCCCTTTTTCTGCATCTTTTAAAAGCAAAATTTGAAAATAGTGACATGTTCATGGCTTCCAACTCCCCCCTTCTCACTCTGCTCCAGCCCCCCATGCCCAGCCGCCCCGGCCTCCCGCTGTTTCCCCACCAGCCTGGAACCCCCGGCCCAGGCCCTGCCCGTGCTGTTCCCTGTCTGAGCTCCAGGGGCTCCCCACTCCTTTATGCCTCCCCTGGAGCCACCTCTCAGCGAGGGCCCCACACCCCTTCCCGTCTGAGCTTTCCGCGATGGCGGACGTGCTCTCCCGCACCGTCCAACACAGCGGCCTGGGACGAGTGCTGGGGTCATGGCGGAGCTGACTGTTCAATTTCATTTCACTTTAAGTTAAAAGTCAGTCCACGCACCCAGGTGGCGAGTGGCCCGTGTGGGATGGCGCAGGTGTTAGGGGGCCTGTCCCTGCCTGTGCCCTGGATGCCCTCCCGGGAAGGCACCCACCGTCCGCAGGGCACAGCGGCCTGCTGGGGACCCCAGGCCCGACGGGCGGGCGCGGCAGCTGGGCCCACCCCCAGGCCCTCATGCAGCCGCCTTCCCGGGGCCGCCCCCGCGGGCCCGGCTCTGCTTGGGTGGTCTGGGCTCGGCCGCCCGCCGGGAGGGGGGTCATCTGGCCACTTCCTGCCCCTCCTTTCCCCGTGGAGCCCGGTCACAAGATCAGAGGCTTTTCCTGGAAATCTGAGGTCAAGAGGCCCAGGTCGGGGTTCACTGCAAGCTCAGGAAAAGGTCCGAGCCCTTGGGGCCCAGCGGCCCCTCAGATATGGGTTGGGGGTTGGGGGCTGGGGGAGACAGGGCAGCCAGGACCTGTCTGGGGGCAACTCACCAATTTGTTGTTCTCATAAATGTTTTCCTTCCTGAGAGCATTGAAGTCTCTGGAAGATAAAAGCACAGTGTCCAGAGCAGATCAGAGGCCAGCAGAGTTGGGGGCTGGAAGGGTCAGCTTGTGCGAATGGGGAGACCAAGGCCAGGGTTGGGGGCTGTGAAGGGGCAAGGGCACACAGCTAACTCGAGGACGGCCAGGCTGCGGCCGCCCCAGCCACCTGGGCACTCAGCCTCGGCCTGCACCTCCAGAGCCTCCACCCACCACCCTGTCCCGACCAGAGAGGCCCAGTCACCAGCTCAGGGCAGCACAGCTTCCAACTAGCTCAGCAGGAAGGGGCCGTGGGGGGCTGGCTTTCCGGGGTGGAGAGTACGGAGTGGACAGGGGCAGAGCTGGACACGGACACCTTGTGCCCCACCGCACGCCAGCAGAAGTTACAGCTGGGCAGCCCTCACCCCACGCCGGGACACATGCCCTGCAGAACAAGCCCCTCGGCTCCGTCCGTCCACATCGCTGTCCATGGGGCCTCAAGGGCACCGTGACCCCTTCACTGTGACCTCTTGGCCCGGGGGAGGGCCCGGGGCGGGGGCAGCTTCCTGACCTCCCAGGCCTTCATGCACGGCCCCAGCAAGCCCCACCCACTCAGAGCCTCAGTTTCCCTGTCCGAGAGGACACCTGCTGAACTATGGATGGTGAGCTCGAGGGCCCCTGTGCCCCTCCGCTCCGAGCCCAGCCTGGCCGGCACAGCTGGCCCCGGTGAGCCCGGTGGTGAGCCGACCCGCCTCCCTGCCCCTGAAAGCCCCTGGGGTACAGGCCGCGAGCCCATTGCACAGAGGAAGAAACTGAGGCCGGCGGGTCGGGGGTCAGGGGGTGCTGGGAGCGGGGCTATCGTGTGCTCTGCCCTCCCCTCCTCAGGAGCCCCTCCTGCCGCTCCTGGCCAGCCGTCCACCCATCTGCTGGCCCTTCTGGAAAGCTCCGCTGTTTCCGGCTCGGGCCGACCCCCAGGTAACGTGTTCCAGATGCCAAGATCACCCCTCAGTGTGACCCCCTTCCCCGGGCGCTGACTCGGCAGGAGGAGCCCCCACCCCGGGCTGGCCGAGCCGGGCGGCTTTTGGCACCGCTGGGCCCTGGGCAGAGGCTCCGGCGCCCGCTGCCCACCCGGGCTCATGGCCAGAGGCGTCTCGAGCCAGCAGGGCCCCTGCCTCCTCCCCCCGTCCCTGGGGACACTCAGGCGTTTCTACAGACCTTCCTGCGGTCAGGGGCCGTGTCCCCTCGCGGTGCCCGGCCAGCAGCCGGGCGGATGACCAGCTCCGTTCTGTCCGCCTCCCTCCCCGCCTCGGTCACTTGACGGGGCTGCACTGGGCCCCCTGGGTGGACACAGGGGTGCCCAGCCCCCCCACAGGGCCAGCCTCTGCCCCAGACCCCAGAGTGAGCATCTCGAAGCTCCAGCAATCAAGGGGCCCCCGAGACCTTTCCAGGGCTCCCCAGGACAGGGTACTGGGCGCCGTGGAGCAGAGCCTCTGCTCATGTGGGGACCCGGGACCCCCGGGGTCAAGAACAGCTATTCGGGCCAGCCCAGCGCCCCTAGAGGGGTTTGCCTGCCCGACGCTCCTGGGCCAGGGAATGCTCGGGGGAGACCCCACCATCTGCTGGGGGGTGGCTCAAGTCCTCGTGGGGCTGAGAGGCTGCCGTCCCCCCGACCCCCCAGCACCTCAGGGTGCTGGGAATTCACCCCTTCCAAAGCCCCGGAGAGCAGACGCCACTGTTCACTTCCTGGAACAAAACGCAGCCAGGCAGGGGGTAGGCACCCGGCCAGGGGGGCTGGGGGGGACAGAAGGGAAAGTGGGTGCAGAGCCGCCCCCCAACCCCTCCTGCACATCTGGAATTGATCCACCACGGAGGGGGCGGGGCAGGAAAGGAGGTAGAGACAGACAGACAGACAGACGCAGAGAGACCGAGAGCGACGGAGAGAAAGGGGGAGGCAGAGGGAGGGCGAGGGGCAGACGTGAAAGAAGCAGGTGCCCGAAGTTCCACGCAGGGCGGCCTTGGGGGGGGGCCGAGGGCATGAGAGTGGGCGCCACATCGGAGCCAGGGAGGCCCCAGGGGGCACCGGCCAGGGAGGGCGGCAGGAAGGAGGGGGCCGGAGGGCCGGGCTGGATCCCCCACATCTTGCTGCCCCCAGCCCACTGCTGCCCCTCCCCAGCTGGGGCAGAGCATGACCCCCATCCCCACCCCCAGGGGGGCCGCTGGGCAGCTGGAGCGGCAGAGCTGTGGCCAGGGCGGCAGAGGGGACTGGGCAGCGGGCCTCGGGCCAGGAACAGAAGGCCACTGTCCCCAGGCCGCTTCCCGCTGACTGCGAGGCCCTGTGGGCGGTGGGGGCAGCGCGGCCCCACCCCTTTCTGTGCGGCCCCAGTGGCTTCTGGGAGGAGGCCTCGGAAGGAGTCTGTCCCTCGACCCCCAAACACAGGCAAGTCCCGGGGACCCCTGGCACAGTCGGGGGACCCTCGGCCCAAGGCTTCCGAGCAAGGCCAGCTCACCCTCCCCGCCTCTGCCCCAGCCCTGACCTTGGCCTCAGGACTCATTCAGGTCACCCCATCATGTGGCTGGCTCTGCAGCAGGACCCCAACTTCCCGACACCCTAGGGGCAGCCTTTCCACAATGCCTCCAACAGCCCGAAGCCCCGTCGTCCTTATCCTCAAACAGCTCAGGGAAGACAGCCCGGCAGCGCCCTGTCCTACCGGCCCCCGGGTGGCTGGAAGGAGAAGGGGTGCGGCCTTGCTGCAGGGGACCTGCCCGGTCCTGACACCCAGGGCGAGGCTGTTTGTTCTGGGCGGTTCCTGGGATTACCTGGCTCCCGGCTGTGGGGACGGGGCCTGGGGGACAGCGCGGCAGCCGCCAGGCCCTGACCGAGGCCTCCCTGCAGGAAACCCGCGGGGGCGGGCGGGCACCTGGGCGGGTGTGTCCTGTGGGCCTGGGTGCCGAACCGCAGATGGAGCCTGGGGGGCCCGTGGGGGTCGCGTGGGCCTCGATGTGACCCCCTGCCCGCCTGGCCACGGCCCCCCATCCCCAGGTGGGTGCAGTGAACTGGTGAGAGTGTCGGGGGCCCAAGTGCCCACCTGGGGGGCTCAGCCCCCCACCCCGCTGCTCTCCGGCTCCACGCAGGAGGAAACGGGAGGGTCAGATTAGACCAGGGAAGGACTTCCTGAAGGCAAAGCGAGGCGACACCTCAGCAGGATGTCCCCTTTCCTGCTGCCAGAGAGCTTCGGCGAGACCCCGTCCCCAGCCGCCCTCTCACCACACACACACGTGGCCCTGGTCACACGCGTGGAGTCACGTCGGCCAACACCGAGCCGACCCACAGACGCCCCATCCACCCCCGTCCCAGCCCTCGCCACCGCCTGGGGCGACGCCGTCTTCACTCGTCCACCTGTGCGCCTGCCTACCAGTGTCTGGCCACTTAGGGGGCAGTCCCCGCCCCCAGGGGCCCAGGCGGGCCGCAGCAGGCGCCCAATGCTGCCACTGGGAGGGCTGGACAGACAGACGCCTGTGCGTGCCCGAGGGCTGTGGGAGCCGGGACGGGCCTCCACCCACGCTGGGGACCCCTGACCCCACACAGCTGGGAGCAGATGGGCGTCCCCAGGGCTAGGAGAGGCCCCAGTCGGGTCCTGCCCGGGCCCTCCATGAGGCCGCGGGGCAGGCAGACGGCAGCCGCCTCCTGCTCTCCACTCGCTGGCAGACTCCACACAGGGACGGGCCAGCCCCCCGGGACCCCACATCTGTCCCTGCGCCCCTGACCCTCCATCCCTGGCCCGCCTCCACTCGAAGTTCAGCTTGGCGCTTTCGATGTGGGAGCACGTCCTGCACCGACGTCTTCTTTCTCTCCAGGGGCCACAGAGGCCCTGTCCCGGGGCGGGGAGTGTAGGCCGCTACCCGAGTGGCGCTCAGAGGCCCCCACAAGTGCATTTCACAACCTCCGGGCGGGAGTGGGCCCAGGAGGAGAAATTAGGTGCAGGCCTTTCTGCAAGACTGTGGAGAGCAGGGCTTGGGGAAGGGCTCCCAGGAGTGCAGGGGGAGCCCCGAGTTCCAGCCCACCTCTGCCTGACTCGCCGTGTGACCTGAGCAAGCAACTCTCCTTCCAGGCCTCAGTTTCCCCATCTACACAGCAAGATGCCCAACTGAGGCTCTGGCCTCTCCCCTCCAGGCGACCTCCCTGCCAGACCGCGGTTCCCCCACCCCCCCCACGACCTCTCCAGGGAATGCGTGTAAAGCGTGTGTTCTCGGAAGGCTCCCGGGCTGGGGTGGGTGGCCTTCTGGGGACACCCTTCCTGAGCCTGCAGCCCCGGACCTGGGCACTGTCTGTATCCCCGTCCCCGCAGACGGGTCTAGTCACTCAGCCCAGGAGCGCTTGCTGGGTGAACAGCAGAAGGAGAGGGTCCCGGGTCCGGCCCAGAGCCGGCCCGCCAGCCCCCAGCGCCGAGGCCCTCCTGGGGAGATGGCCGGCCACTTACCCCTGCCCCCTCCTCCATCCTGAGCCCT
This sequence comes from Bradypus variegatus, assembly GCA_004027775.1. NCBI lineage: Eukaryota > Metazoa > Chordata > Mammalia > Pilosa > Bradypodidae > Bradypus > Bradypus variegatus. The sequence goes on along the minus strand of PVKY010001497.1, from coordinate 18,379 downwards.
CTCGCTCGCAGACCTTGGGACTCCCCGCTGTGCATTAGGCGCCCCCCCCCCGGGGACCCTGGTGGATTCCAAGGGCTAGGTTGGGTCCGGGACACCCGCGGCTCTCCGAGGGCCTGGGGGGGGCAGCCATGCGGCCGCTTCCCAGGGAGGGGGTGGCCCTGGACGCGGCCTGAGTCACCGGCTGACTAACAGCAGCGGGGGAGGCCTCCCCTGACGCGCCCGGGTCTGCGGCCAGGACCCTCCGCGACTCCCCCGCCCCAGGCCCCGCCCCCACTCCCTGCGCCCGGGCCTCAGTTTCCCCTCGGGGTGGCAGGGGCTCACATGAGGTCGGGCCGGTGGCGGTGCAGGATGGCGCAGAAGGCCAGGCCGTCGCGGAACGAGGTGGTCATGTTGGTGACGCTCACGCCAGGGTAGCCCTCGCACTGCTGCCGGCACCACCGCTGCAGCGCCTTGATGGCGGCCATGCGGGCGCGGGCCGGGGCGCCGGGCCGCCGGGCGGACGGACGAACGGACGGAGAGCCGAGCCGCCCGACCGACAGACACACCGGCTGAGCGGCGACCCGCGGCGGCCGAGCCGGACCCGGGCGGGCGGGAGCAGCGGGAACAGCGGGAGCCCGCAGGCCACGCCCCGGCCCGCCCCAACACCCAGGCCACGCCCCCACGCAGGCCACGCCCCCGGCGGGAACAGCGGGAGCCCGCAGGCCACGCCCCGGCCCGCCCCAACACCCAGGCCACGCCCGGCCCGCCCCAACACCAAGGCCACGCCCCCACCCAGGCCACGCCCCCACACAGCCCCCCCCCGGGCCCCCGCGTCCCCGGGCTCGGGAAGGGGCGGGGCGGGGCCGGCTCCCTTCCTGGGGTGCGGCCGGGCCCCCCTGCTCCCTCGGAGGCCTCGGCTTTCCTTTCCTTTCACCGCCCCGCCCGCCCCGGCCTGGAGGGGCCGACGGGAAGGACAGTTTTCCGCGGGGAAAACTGAGGCTTGAGCCCCACGCGGTGCAGAACCACCTCTGGCACCTTACAGCTCAGAGGGCTTTCACTCCTGCTCTCCTGGACGTCCGCAGCCGCCCTGGGTGCTGGGCAGGGCCAGGGTCACTCCCCAGGTGCAGACAAGGAAACTGAGGCCGTGCCCGAGGCTGCCAGCTGTCAGGGGTGGGCCGTCCAGATTCCCACGGGGTCTCCACTCCTGGGGGCCCTGTCCTGGTCCTGGGGGCCCCTGGAGCAGGGGCTTCCTCAGGGATCTGGGGGGTGTGATCTGTCTTCCGGTTCTGTTTGCCAGTTTTCCACCTAGAGGCATCTGGGGTGCCAGCTCTCAGGGAAAACTCTGCCCTAAATTCCTGGGGCTGGATCTTCCTGGGGAACTTTGAGGTCACATGACTGGTGGGAGCCAGAAATGCTGCCACTGGGGCTATTTGTGACCCCGCCCATCTGGCCCTCAGCCACCAGGCCTGTCCAGACCAGGCCCTCGCCGGCCGCAGCCAGGAGGAAGGGGTTTTCCCACAGTGGCCCCTGGGAAGGAGGCGGTCCAGCTGCTCCATGCCCTTTGGAAGGAGCAGGAAACCAAGGCCTTCCGGGCCCAGAGCAAGGTGTGGGATTCCAGCTCCTTCTGCACATTTCTGAGGCTATGCTTCCTCAGACCACGTTGTGGACACCTGGCTGCCCAGCAGTGAGTGAGGCCTGCTGTTAAGGTGGTAAGCTTCCCGTCACAGGGGGCATGCAAGCAGGTGCTAGCTTGACAGAGATCCCTATGATCTAGGATTGTCACTGGCCATGCCCACTACTCAGCCACAGAGCAGGACCTGCCAGGCAGGTTCCAGCAAGGGGTCAAAGGGCAACTTTATGCTGGTTCAGCCATGACTGGGCCAGGAACCAGGTTTTCTTAACCCCAGGGTAGGCGTTAGGAGAACCAGAATAGCCAGGGTAAGGAAGGAAAGGCCAAGAAGGGGTGAGAAGGGCCCACGCTGAGGCCACGGGCTAGGGCCACAGGTGCTGGGGACCCCCTCCCTCCCCAGGGATGGGGTTGGGGGAGGTGGCCAGAGCCCTGAGTTTTAAGAGTTACAGCTGCAGCTGAGACCCCGCCCTGCTCCCCCCGATGGGCGCCTCACAGCGTCACCAGTGATGGCGACCTGGGGGCGGCATCCAGGGCCACCGATGTGCCCATGGCCTGGTCCTGCCCTCCACCCTGCTCCCCTCAGGGTCCCCTCTGACCCGCCCACCACCCTCTACCGCCACCCCCTCGCCAGACCACTGCTCCCTCCCACTCCTCCAGCCACCAGAGCCCACGGGATCCATCTAGAAAGCCACTCGGACCAAGCCCTTCCCCTCATCGACCGCCTCCCTGGTGCCCTCCGAGCGAAGTCCCGCCATGCTCGCCGCCACTGCTTATGGCCCCCATGAGCTGCCTGCGGCCCCCGGCCACGCCCTCTGCGGGGGCAGCCCCCATGCACCCCTTCTCACCACAGAGCCTCTGCCCTGCACCTGTGTCACCGTCATGGGGCTGGGGCGAGGGGTGGGACATGTCTTTTTGGGGGACACAGTTCAGCCCGCAGCCTGTCTGCCGACCCTGCCCTCAGCCACTCTACTCACCCTTCAGGGCCCACCCTGGGGTCCCCCTACTCTGCTTCTCCATGCATCCCAGCTCCCTCACCCCGAGGGCTGTTTTGTGCCTCTGTATCGGGGCCTCCCCCTTGAGACCCGGAGCCTCCTCTTGTGCATCCAGTGTGAGCAGAGCTGTCTCGGGGTACACCAAGGCTGATGCCTCCTGCCGCCCCCTCCCTGGGCGCCATCGCCACCCCACCCCACCCGCTGTGCGCCCTCTGCCTGCTGGCCAGCTTCCTGCTTCCCTGCTCTCCCACTCTCCATGCCCCCACACCCCTGGCTGCTCCCCCTCCTGCCCCCCCACCCCGTGGCCTCTTCTCCCCTCGGTTCCTCCCCGGCATGGCGATCTCCGGTCTCCCGGCAACATGTGCTGCACTGGGGCTGACGCTTCTCAGTTGCGTGCCCAGGCTCCTTTACCTGGGGGTCCCAGCCCCCCACACTAAGCTGCTCCACAACTGAACCTCTGACCGCCTGCCGGAATCAACCCCGTCCTCCGCAGCCGCGCCCCTGAGGGTTCAGGTGACGACACCCTTCCAGGGACTTGGGCCATAACCGGGAGAGCTCCCTCCTCCCCCTCTCCAAATCTGGTCCATCGGGAAATCCTCCATCTCGACCTTTGGGATCCGTCCTGAACCCAACCATGCTCCCCATCTCCATGGTGGCCGCCTGGTCCCAGCCGCTTTCTCTTGCCTGGATTTCTATAGCAAACTTCTGAGGCTCCCCCACTTCTGCTTTGCATCCTACGGTCTATTCTCAACTCGAAGCTCTGAAATGGAAGCACGAGCACGCCACCCCCTGTGCAAAGTCCATACGGATCCTTCTCCCCTGACCCAACCTCCCTGCCTGGGACCCCCACCTTCCCCACACTGGCACCCCTGCGGGGGGTCTCGTCCGTGCTCCTCCCTGCTGTATCCTTAGCACCCAGGAAAGTGCCAGGTACACAGCAGGTGCCCAATCAATGCTTGTTGCGTGGCTCAGCCCCCACCCACAGGGCTCACAGCCTCACGTGGGCATCAAAGCCCACTCCTCCTCTCCTGAGCACACGGCCACACCCCTCTTCCATCGGCCCTTGCCGCTGGAGGCCTGTGACCGCGTCCTGGCCAGGGAATGTGGGCAGCAGAAACTGCCTGCCCCCTGACAAATGCTGCAAGCAGACACAGGGCCACAAGACTGCAAAGCAGGGTCCTTGTCTTCTGGAGGACGTTTTCCCTGAGGAAGGAACAATAGGACAGATAAGAGGATAAGTGGGAATTAGCTGGTCCAAGAGGGAAAGGAAGAACATTCCAGAAGGAGGAATGGCACGTGCAAAGGCCCTGTGGCAAGAGTAAAGGCTCAAGCAAGCATTTGAGGAATGAAGAAAGGCCTGGTGGCACTGGAGCTGCACCCCAGAGGGTTAGGATGCAATAGGAGACAAGGTTGGGGAGTGTGCTGCTTAGGATGTATTACATCCCCCAAAATGCCATCTCGTGGGGGCAGAAGGGTTAGTGTTGATTAGGTTGGAACCTTTTGCTTGAATGTTTCCATGGAAGTGTGGCCCCGCCCATTCAGGGTGGGTCTTGATTTAATCACTGGCATCTTATAAAGAGCTCACAAACAGGCACACCTTAGAGCAGCTGCGAGTGACATTTTTGAGATCTGCAGCTAAGAGAGACATTCTGAAGATGGCCATTGAAAGTAGACTTTTGTTAGTCCAGAGTTTGCCTGGGAGGAACTAGGAGAACACCCCCAGACGCCTAGAGAGAAATGTCCTGGGAGAACACCATTTTGAAACACAACCTGAGAGCAAGCTGACGCCAGCCACGTGCCTTCCCAGCTAACAGAGGTTTCCTAGATGCCATTGGCCTTCCTTCTGCGAAGATATACTTGTTTTGATGCCTTAATTTGGACATTTTCATGGCCTTCAGCCTTAACTTTGTAACCAAATAAACCCCCTTTATAAAAGCCAATCCGTTTCTGGTATTTTGCATAACGGCAGCATTAGCAAACCGGAACAGAGAGGCATGGGGTCCCACCAGGCTGATTTTTTTACCCACTTTCTCATTTGATGCTCACAGCTGCTCTTTAAAAGTGGGCATGACTGCACCTGTCGTGCAGACAAAGAATCAGACATTCAGAGAGGAGACTCGGGACCAGGCAGGAAGAACGGGGATTCGAGACGCCTGCCTGACGTGAGCGAGGGGTCAAGGTGCAGGCTGTGCCCAGCTGGGGCAGGACCCCAGGCCGGCTGATCTCGATTTCCCTGCCAGCTTCCTGCTACAACAGCACCCGTCCCGAGCCCTCCCACCATGAAGGAGGGCCCTACGCCAGGAGGACACAGAGGGGGACAGGGTCCGAGGTCCCACTAACTTGAACCCAAAAGCCAGCTGGCAGGGCAGCTTCCAGAGGCAACCGGGTACTGGGGTGGGGGCAGGTGGTGGAGGCTGGGGCAGCACCCCCTGGAAGGGCTGGGTGGGCCCACAGACCCTCCAACTGGCCTGAGCTGGTACAGTATGGTGGTCCCACATCCAAACCCAGCAGGCCTGGCAGTGCTAGGGGGTCAGGAAAGAGGGGACACGGTGGGGGGAAAGGGAAGGGGCAAGAGAAGGAACTGAGCAAGGGGTGCCCCCCAGCATGACATTTCCCAGGCCTCCTCCGAGCCTCTGACCCCAGTGTGCACCCTGACTCTCCTTGGGGGCTCAGGAGCACCCCGCCAAGCTAGCATTCTGTGGGGTATAATCGGGGAGCCCCGCTCACCCCCAGGGACCCAGGTTTGGAGTCAGGTCTGAGTTTGAGCCCTTGCTCAGACCCTGGTCTGCCTCGGGACTTCCACCTCTGTTGTAGGGTGGGCTCGCTCACCCCAGCTGTGTTGAAGGAGGCTGGGGTCGGGGCCCAGGCCACAAGGGTGACCGGGGATGCTAGAGGCAGACGCACAGAGCGGATGCCAGCCTGTCATGCTGGCTTCCCGGTCGGAGCTTCCACGGGGCGCCCCCTCCCCTGATCCCCAAGGCACAGACGGCAGAGGGCTCCAGCAGGAGGGGAGCCTGGAGGCAGTGACACCCCATTTGTGGGGGCCACTGTTAATTAATTCAGTCTGGTTAACGAATGCCGCTGCAGCTGTATTACGAGTGTATTTAGATGACAGGCGACGGGTAGAACACATTCTCGATGGACGAGCCCGCCCCTCTCCGGGCTCCGGGAGGAAGTGACCAGTGCTCTGTTTGGGGCCGGAGGCTCGTCTCCAGCAGCCAGATTTTACATTTCATTATAAATGGCTTTGCCGGGCATGTCGGCAACTTCTGCATTTCCATTCGCTTTATTATTAATGGCTTCCCTGAACTGCAGCGGCCCAGCATGGCGTGCAATGTGTCATAAATATTTGATCTGGCATCTATAGGCTGCCATTTATCATTTATAACGGGTTACAAAAACATTATAAAACATTTACCACGCATTTATAGATCATTTTCGGTTACCCCGACGATTTGTTATAAATATATTATTAATCCCCCTCATGCCACTTAAAGGAACCCCTTGTAATAGGGCACAGCTGTAAACAGCACGGGGCGCAGGGCAGGGCCCATGGTCGGCCCGGCTGCATGACCTTGGCCGTCACAGCGCCTCTCCGGGCAGGCGCTGACGACTGGGCCCCTGAGCACATCCTGCGTGTCCGCCGTGCTCACACCCATGGCAGAAGGCTGCATGGGACGGGGGGGCAGGCACGATTTGTGCCCTTTGACAGGTGAGGACATGGGCTTGGGGTGCCGCAACCTGCCCAAGGTCACAGCCAGGGTGGGTCTGCGTCTGTGCCTCCAAGGCTGAGCACCCAGGGCTGGCTGCAGAGGCTCACAGGAGGCTGCCCAGGGCTCGAAGGGAGCACGGGAGGAGTCCGGGGAGGGCGGGGGCCCAGGTGGAGATTCAGGGTGGGAGGACTCAGCTGGGAGGAGCTGCAGCCCATGCTCTCCCCAGTGGCTGTGGGGTTTCCACTTGGCCTCCCGGTGGCTGGGGGCAGGGTGCCGCCTCCCCAGCCCCTCCCCCTCAGGACCTGGTCTCTCACCTGGGAGTGGCTGGGACTGGATCCCTCACTGGACACACGCCCATGAGCCCCCATGTGCCAGGCCCCTTGCTCCCCACCATGGCCCACAGTGCCCCCCAGGTCCAGCTACCTCAGGAGGGACCCACTGGAAGAACCCAGGTGTGAGCTCCTCACCCCATCTACAGGGTGGCAGAAAAGGGTGGTGGGGCACCCAGTCCTGCGGCCCCAGCAACAAGTCAATGAGCTCACCCGGAAAACTCCTATTAATCCTTCAAGACCCACTCACTATGCCACCTTCTCCTGATAGCCTTCCTGGCTCCCCCAGGCAGAGCTGGGGCTGCCAGTGCCCCAGGTGGGGGCCTGTGGGGTCCAGTCTGGGCCTGGCACTGGGAAGGAGCCCCTTGAGAGTCTCAGCACCTGGGAGAACTGGGCCTTCTCGCTCTGTCTGCCTGCCCGCCCCAGAGCTTTCCTGATGGGTCACGTCCATAGGGAGGAGAGGGGTGGGCAGTCTCTGGGGTACAGGGAAGCCTCAAAGTGCACCCTCAACTGCCAGGACGCCTGACATCACCCCGCCCTCGGCCTGGCTGGAACTGGGTCACAGTTCTAAGTTGTCTGAGGAAGGAAGCCGAGGTGGGGTGGGGAGGGGGTCCTGAGCTCCCAGGACCACCTAGGTAGCTCCCACCCTGCAGCCCCCTCTCTCTGGGTGACCTTGGAACAGTCCAGGGTGGGAGCCCAGTGAGTGGGGGACCCTAGGCTCCTAAGTCTCTCGGCCAGGTGGCCATTGTCCAGCCCCTCCCTCCCCAGAACTAGACATGAAGCCAAAGACTTCCACGAGGAGGTGGGAGGCAGGTGAGCCCGTCCCCATAGCGACACCTCACCTGGGTGCACCCCTCCCCATGGGGCAGAGGAAGCCCGGGACTGGCCAGAGGCCACACGCCAGCTGCAGGGTGAGAAGCACTGTCCTTAGATGATGCGGCCTGGGGGCCTGGGGCAGGACACCTGAAGCTGGTGACGGGAAGCTCACTAGCTGTTTTCATTGCAACTCACCGACCCCATCCTCTGGTGTCCTAGAACTACCCTTCCAATGCCCTGTGCTCTTGCAGTCATGCCCACAGCCAGCGTCCCTGGCACTGACTCCGGCTCTGCCCAGGTCCTTGTGCTGGCTCAGGTCAGCCCGGTCCCAAGCCCTGTCGCCCGAGTGGCTGCCCAGCCAGGTGCTCCCCGCAGCAGGCCCCCGGCGTGGCTTTGTGGCCCGCTGCCTGGCAGGCAGGTTTGGCTGCACCCCCCCCCCCCCCACTGAAGGGGTGTCGGCTGCCCGGTCGCTTCCTGCGCCCTGTGGCTTGGCCTCCGGCTGGCTCAGCCCTGCCCTGTCCCTGTCCCCTGGTCCCCCACTCCCCAGCAAGCTGTGTCCTTGCTCAGGGCTGCGGGGCCCCCGAGGCTGTGGGTCGCCTCTGTGGAGTCCCTGGGGGAGAATGGACAGTGGCCACAAGGCCTCACTGCAGCCCCCTGCCCCCTGGTAGGGGCTTCCAGCCCAGGAAGACAGGCCTCGTTCCCCCCGACCTGCTCAGTAGCCGCTGACCCACCCCACCTCAGTGACACGCAGAGACCAGGGGCTGCTGGAGTCCTGGGCAGGGACCAACCAGCCGGGCCGGGGGATGCCAGAGGTGGGGGTGGCTCTGCCAAGGCCCAGGGCAGCTGGGAGCACAGGGAGTTCAGCACCCAGAGGAGAGAGCCAGAGAGAAGGGCTGGGAAACAGAAGGTTCCAACCGGGGCTCCCGAGCCTTCAGTGCCCGAACTGCCCTCTGCTCTGTGGGGCCAAGTCCCCTGTTCAGGCTTGGGGTGCCGGGCGTGTGGTTGGGGCTCTCCAGCCTGATGTGTCTGGCTCAGGAATGTCCCAATGGCTGTTGCCCAAACCTGGTCTTGCGTAAGAAGCTGGGGTGCAAAGGGGGATTTCCAGACTTGGCAATTCCCGGCAGGTTGAGAGAAGGTGCTGGGCTGTGGGTTGGAGGGTCTCCCAGCCCCTTGCCTGGCATGCCAGGCAGCCTGGGGGGGCCCTGCTCTTCTCTGGGCCTCACCAGTCCCATGGGGGGATGGAGTTTCTAACCCAGGGCCATGTGCTCCCCAGTGCAGCCAGAGGACGGTGGGTAACGAGACGGAGAAGCTGAGAACTGAGGCCATGCTGGAGCGGGGCCCCAGAGCTTCTCGGAGATGGTCCTTGACTGTGCAGGACGTGTGGGGTTGGGGGGCACTGCTGAGGAAGGCCGCAGCAGGCGTGTTCCCTCCCACCCCAGGCCTTGGCCCTCCAGGATGTGCTGCAGGCCCCGCGCGGGGGGGGTGCACCCGCAGATGAGGGGCCTCCCTGAGTGGCCAGGGCTGGGGGGTGCAGGCCTAAGGAAGGCAGGCTGGCATGGGGCCCATGGTCCCCCAAGAGGGACCCCAGGGAGGAAGACGGCAGCCCCAGGTCCTCAGGCACACTGCGCCCACAGTGGGAAGGGGTCTGCTGGGCCTTGGGCCTTGGGCTCCCTGGCCCTGTACCCAGAGGGTAAGGACCCCTGGGAACCTTCCAGCGCTCATGCTCACCCTGCCCTCCCTTGGAAGGCTTCTGGAAATTTGGAAGGCCCAAGTTTTCCTTAAACCCAGCATCCTGGGCAGCCCCACCCCGAGCAGGAATGTCAGTGATTGGGGTAGAACCCTCTGAGGAGGGGGCGCTGGGAGCAGGGGGCCCCCAGCGCCCGTGGGCAGAACCCCTCGTACCCATGGCTGACGCTGGGGCCAATTTTGGAGAATGGGTCATAAAGGTCGTGTGGACGGAATCAGATGGAAACAGCTCAACCCCAGAAATAAAGAGGAAATCACAGGTCAGGGGTGAAGAGTGAAGCCAGACCAGGCCGAGGTCCTGCTGCCCAGCTGCAGCCTGGGCCGGCCCCGCGACCCTCGCTGAGGACACCCGTCCCCGACAGCAGGGTGCTGTCCGGTCCCCGGGCCCAGCCTGCAGTTCTGCCTGCGACCTGCAGACCAGGGTGGGGTTCTCTGCAGCCCCCAAGTGGCTCCGGGGTGACCCAAGCAGGGACCCCAGACCAACTTCTAAGGTAATGTGTCCTGGCACCCACGGGGGGCTGACACCCTGATGCAGGGTCCCAATGCATCTTAAACTCCTCCCCCCAGGTGCAGGTGGCAGTCAGCTGCTCTGACTGCTCTGGGTGGGGAGGGGGCTACAGGAGCAGCCCGGCTGCTGCCACAGCCCCCTCCCCCCACCCCAGCAATCAGCCCCACCCCACCAGGGGCTCTTGGATTCTGCCGTCCTCCGGGCAGCACAGGGTCACCTGCTGGACCCTGAGGGGCTGCCCGCTTGCTGAACACACCCCAAGGCCTGGCCCCTGCCAGGCACCCTCTGCTCGGGAGTGGCTGACCCCCCGGCTCCCTGCTGTCTTCTTGTCCCACCCGAGGGGAGGCAGGTGGGGGTGGGGTGCAGGACACTCTCCCAGCCCGAGGGGAGGGGACCTCGGCCCCATCCTCAGACTCTAGCACAGACCCTGCGCCCAGGAGCCAAGGCACAGCACCCACCCAGAGCTGCCTGCCCGAGGTTCCGGAAGCCTCTGGCAGGTATGCCCTCCAGCCCCCAAGGTTCCTGAGTGGGAGGGAGAGCAGCTGCTCGGGGCTGGGAGGGCAGCCAAGGCCAGGGCCGGGTGACGCCACACAGGACACGAGAACAGCCGGCTCTCGGGGACCACACGAGGCTTCATTGATAAGGGAGACAAGCAGCAGCCCGTGCCGTGTGGCCCTGCAGCAGGGCGCCCCCCACTCGCAGCTGCCCAGGGCCCCGGGGTGGGACCCATTTCGCTAGGGCCCGGCTCACAGCGTGGCCTCCATGTGGAGGATCTTCAGGGCCTCGGAGATCTGGGCGCTGGTGTCCACCTGGCCGTACACGCCCACCAGGAAGGCCCGGTGCAGCAGCGTGGCCGCATGCTCTGCAGGCGAGATGGGCACATTCTGCAGGCTGCATCCCGAGCCACCCTGCCCACGGGTCACTTTCCCGGGAAGACGGGCGGCCCCAGCGGTGCCACAGCCCCAGCAGAGCGGGAGGCCCGCTGGCGGACTCACCCTGGCAGAGAAGGGTGTACTCAGGCAGGTTCTTCAGAGCCGTCTGCATCACCTCGAAGTCCCGGCTGCCCAGGCAGGACATGAAGGTGGGCAAGAAGTCGGCGGCGATGCTGCAAAGGCCACGCGCCTGGGTGGGCACCTCTGCCTGGGGCTGAGACGGCCCAAAGCGCTCCAGGGGAGTGTGCCCACGGGCTGCAGGGCCCCCTGGCTCACCTGGGGTTGTGCTGGACAGAGCGCAGGGCCAGGCTGAATGCCAGGCTGCGGCAGGACTCCTCGGCCGAGCTCATCAGCCTCTGCAGGTTGGTCTGGCGGGAGCGGCCACCCTGTCAGGTCCTCCAGCCCCACAACGGGGGGCTCTGTCATTGGAGGCACCCACCCGTCTGAGTTGCCCCCCAGCCGGGGACAAGGCACGGAGCTCCCCGCGGAGGCCTTCCCCAAGTGCCCGGGCACAAGGCCTCACGCCCCAGGAGGTCAGACCAGGTGTGTGGCAGGGCTCTCCCGTGCCCCCACCTCCCACAGTCCTTCCTGCTCACCGAGAAGAAACCGAGGACCTCGGGTCTCCGCCGGGACATCTCGTCGATGTCGCTGAGGACCTCCAGCAGATCTAGACGGCGGGGCAGGCTGAGGCAACCCTGCTGCCGGGTCAGGAGCCCACCTTCTACCCCCACCCAGGGACCAGAGTGGCAGGAGGGGACGAGCACTTGCTGTGACGGGACCCGGGCCCATGACCACAGCGGCACATTCCCCTGGCCGGCGGCCACTCCTGTGAGGCGGGGCAGAGCGCCTGGGCCATCAGGGGAGTCCTGGGTGCGGCTCTCCACACACACTCAGGCCCCAGAACGTGGACCCCTTCTGCACCCTCCTCAGTGGACAGAAAACACCGGAAAGTCATGTGACTGCCCCCGTCTGCCAGACCAGATGTCTAGCTCTAAGGGCCTGGCTGCCCGAGATGGGCATGAAGTGCACCCCTGTCCCAAGAGACACGTGCAGGCCGGTGCACAGCCCTGCCCCTCTGAGACCCCGCGTCAGTAGCTCTGAGGGGAACCCAGGGCTCACGTTTCACCAGCCCTTCAGACTACTGTCACCGGCAGCCCCAAAGCTGCGCTGCCCAACACTGCGCCAGCCCAGCCCAGCCCAGCCCGGGGTCTCCAGTGGGGAGGACCTGACTGCCCGCAGCACCCTGGGGGCTCTGGATGCCGCTGCCAGGTGCTCGCCCACAGCCACGGCCTGCCTGGCCACACAGCCTTGGGGCCTCCTTCCGAGGAGACTTGCCTGCCCACTGGACCCGGCTCCCCCAATTCCCGGCCCCTCCAGGCTCCCATGGTGCTCTGCTTTGTCTGGACACCCAGGAAAACAGCAGGTGAAGCACCCCTCCCCGAGGGCACCGCCCCACCCTATGGAAATAGCCCAGTCCTCTCCCACGGCCTCCAGGAGCACACTTGCTTCCACGTGCCCCTCAAGTCCGGCCTGGACGGCTGCTGCCTGGGGCCTCACGGTAATGCCAGAGCCTGGGATAACTCACCCTCGACGGCCTGGCCCCGGGAAAGCCTCTTCATGTAGGGTGCCATCTCCGCTGCGGTCAGCGGGGTGAAGAGGGAGACGCTAACCAGGGGCAGGGAGCCGGCTGAGTTCTCGTCTGGAAGAGAGAGTGGGCGTGACCGAGGGCTGGAGACCCCGCCCTGCCCAGGCCTGGCCCCTGCTCCCCGACAGCCTGGCATAAAGAAACAGCTGAACGGTAACAAGAGCACGATCGGAAATGCCAAGAGAGCCGTGTCCATCGTGGGACTGAGGCCGCACCTCCCAGGCACCCCCTGGAGCACGGTCTCCTTGAGAATAGGGGGTGGCTGCCCTGGGCCCACCAGGGCGGCGAGGAAGTGGGACCTGGGCTGCCTCAGCACGCAGGCTCCTCCCGCCCAGCGGCTCTCAGTGGTCCTGTTTTCTTCGTGACATTCCCAACAACCACTGGTAAGTTTGTTTCTTTTCCCTTCTCCCCCTCAGAAGATCCCTCAGAGGCAGGATGCTGACTGCGGCCTGCCACCCTCCAGGAGCTCGGTAACACGTCTACGTGCCAGGCAGCGGGCTGAGTGCGTCCACAGGCCGCCAGAGACCTGGGAGACTCGGGGCGGAACAGCTGCCAACAGTCCTGCCAACAAGCTGCAGCCTGCATGCCCACCAGTTTACCCACCAGCCACCTGCTGGCTGAAGGCCGAGTCCGAGTCAGGCTCACGGACATTCTGTGGCCCTGGGGGCAGGGTGTGCAGTGTCACCCAGGGGGACCAAAGGTGTGGGCTGGGGCCAGGACGCCAAGGTCGTGTGCCCACCCGGCAGGCAGGCAGGCTCCGGTGGAGGTCCTGCGCGAGCTGAGGAGTAGGCTGCGGGGCTGGGAACTGACTGCAGCCGGAGCGCCTGACCTCTTGGGGGGCAGCTGATGAAGCGGGCCCGGCACATGCCAGTGCTTCAGGCGAGTGAACCAGCAAGGGCCCGAGAGCGCTGAGGACCCTCCTGCACTGGGCCGCTGTGGGGGGACCCAGGTCCCCACGGGAAGGGGCTCCCGAGCCTTTGCCCCAGGCTCACCCTCGCCTTCCTCGTCCGGGCCTCGGCCGGCCGCGCCGCTCCTGCTGGGGAGGCTCAGCCCTGCCAGGAGGGACTTCAGCACCACCAGGTCGCTGTTGTCAAAGCACAGGTCGCTGCGGGGGGGGGGGATGACATCGTCACCTGCTGAGCGCTGCCGGCAGATTGGAGGCCGGGTACAGAGCACCCCGCCGAGGGGACGGGAAGGAGGAGCACCGGAGTGGAGCGGGGCAAAGCACTACGAGGGGAGTCGGCTTGCAACGTCCCAGTGTGGCCCGAAACGTCTGCTGTCCACTGGCCACAGGCAGCAGCTGCTCACAGCTGTCCTGCCACCCCCCCCGCCTCTGCAGGAGCTCCCAGACCCGCCCGTGGACGCGGACCCCCTGGCTGGAGAGAGCGAGGCTGCTGGGAGCCACTGCGGGCGGCACTCACTGGAGCGGGTCCGCGTGCCTCTGCAGGAAGGCGACGGCCGCGGGGGCATTGCAGGTGATGTACCTGTGGATGAACTGCACAAACCTGCTGATGAAGGGCGCGAGGTGGCGGAAGGACTTGCGGTAATTCTGACAAGGAGAAGACAGGCAACACCCTGATGTCAAGACGGTTTGTGCCAAAACAAAGGCCTGGCGTGTCCCAGGCCTGCCGTGGGTTCATTTCCACCGGAGAGCCTGCCAAGAGGCCCTGCACACGTCCGACACCACAGCGCTGCGCTGAGGCCGACTGCTCGGGCCTCGTCCTTCCCACGCTCAGAATGAGACATGCCCACGAGCAGCGGAGCGGGCAGCACTGGATTCTCACCGTGAGGACAGGGGAAGCCTTCAGCACGCTGCTGGCGCCCAGACACGGAGGATCCCTGGGTGGGAGGGTCCCGGGGCAGGGGAAAGGGGGGAGGGCTTCCGGACAGGCACCCTGCCCTGCCCTTGTGACAGGGTGAGGGGCTCTGGCTCCACAGAAGGGTGACGGGAGCCCCAACAGAGAGGGTTCCAAAGACCAGCTGGTCAGGGCAGCGGGAGCAGAAGGGAGCCATTTCAGAAATCCTAGGAAGGACTGGCCGCGTGGAGGAGGAGGAGGAGGACCCCCGGCGGGGCGCACCCACCAGGAGCACGCGGATGAAGGAGAGCAGGCAGTCCCACAGCGCCCCCTGGTGCTCGGCGCGGAACACCTGCGGCTGCAGCAGCCCCAGGACGCCCAGCACGTGCAGGAAGAAGGCCAGGTGGTTCTGCTGCCGGAACTCCTGGAAGTTGAGGTGCGTCCTTCCGTGAAGCAGAGCCGCGATGACGGGCAGGTGCCTGCAGGCGGTATGGGTGCTATACGTAGCGTCCCCCCCAGGGCTCCCCACCTCTGGGGGGCCCCGACAGCCAACCCCAGGCCCAGCCCCAGCCCCGAGTCTGGACTCTGCCCAGGGAACAGTGGCCCCGAGTGACTTCCTCCCCCAGCCCCACGCGCCAGCCGCCGGGGGTGTGCAGCTGCTGTGGGTCCCCCGCTCTGGAGCCTGCAGACCCACGGCCAGGAGCCACCATCCTCCTGGGGGCCCCTCAGCGGCTGGGCTCAGCCAGGAGATGCCTCAGGTCCCCAGTGGCCCTGCAGGGGCTGCTCGCTGCGCTGAGACTCTGAGCTCCCACAGATTAGCATTTAGCTGCAGAAATCTCTCCTGAACTAAAATCTCGAGGGGGAGGATGTACTTGAAGCCCCCCACAGACCTGCCCTGCTTAGGGGGAGCGGGGTGTGTGAGCCGGGAGCCCTGGTGGCTGAGCTCTGCCCCTGGAATCCCAAGGGGCACGGCCGGAAGACACCCGGGGTGCGGCCGGGGGGCGGTGGTACCTCAGCAGCAGGATGGGGTGGGCCGCGGCCAGCTTCCGGCATGCCATGTTGGCATCTGCCACGCGGCTCTCGGATGCTCGGGAGTCACTGGTGTCGGCGAGGAGGGTGATGAAGCGGTGAATGAGACCATCCAGCTAAGAAGAGGGCAGCGGTCAGGGCCTGGGGCGGCCCTGCCCCCAACGGGCTGCCAGATGAGGCTCAACAAGGTGCGTGGGCAGGAATCTGGGGCCAGAGCCCTGTCCCCCAGGACCTGATGTGGTCTCTCAGCACAACCCCAGCTCCTTTAATGCTTGTCTGGGAGCTTCTGGAGGCCAAACGGGCCATAGCCAAGTTTCCATGCGTCTCCAACAAGCAGTAACTACAGTCAAGTCCTCTAGGGTGATCAAAAGCTCTCTGTGCTGTGTGCCACGCAGCATGAGGGAAAAATACCAAAATCATATATAGAGTGTGCAAATACAAAAGGAACACAGTAAAAAAAAAAAAAATCAACTTCCTTCCATTGCAATGAAAGGCACAGGTGCGGTGGTTTGAAGCTGTATGTATCCTCAAAAACGTGTTCTTAAATTTAAACCGCCCCTGTGGGTGTGAACTGACTGCAGACAGACTTTCCGATGAGGTGCTTCAGCTAAGGTGTGGCCCAGCTCGCGCAGGACGAGTCTAACCCTAGCACTGGAGTCCTCGCAACAGAATGAAATTGAAAGAGAGAGAGAGAGACACGCAGGAAGCAGGAGGCTGGAAGGGGACCCGGAAGAGAAGGGGTCGCCCAGGAGAGGCTGCCGTGTGCTTTGTCACATGACAAAGGACCAAGGGCAGCCGGCCGCACACCCAGGACACCTCCGTCCGGGGAGAAGGCATCGCCCTGATGATGCCTTGATTTGGACTTTCCTTTAGCCTCAAAACCTTATCCTCATCAAGTCCCGCTGTTTAAGCCACCCACTCCTTGGTATTGCGCTTACGCAGCCAGGAAACCAAACCCGCAGGGCGGGCTGCAGGGGCGCCGAGGGC
Organism: Bradypus variegatus; assembly: GCA_004027775.1. Classification (NCBI taxonomy): domain Eukaryota; kingdom Metazoa; phylum Chordata; class Mammalia; order Pilosa; family Bradypodidae; genus Bradypus; species Bradypus variegatus. The sequence goes on along the minus strand of PVKY010001497.1, from coordinate 2,277 downwards.
AGGGGGGCGTGAGTGTGGGGGCCACACCCAGGCTTCACACCGGGGCTCACGGGGGCCGGGGGTGTCCCTGGCCGGAACTGGAAACACCCACGTCCATCATAGGCGAGACAGGGACAGCACTCAGCAACAAAAGGGAAGGCAGGAACCACTCAAGTCTGCAGTGATGGGGGGAAGTCAGAACAGTGACACCGCGTGAAGGAAGCCAGACCGAGAAGAGCACGCAGGGGACCACTGTTTGTATAAAGCTACGGGGACAGAAGGCAGAACAGGGGTTGCCTGGGGGTGGGGAGGGAAGAAAAGCGGCACGAGGAACCTGTAAATACGTGTAGTTGATTGTTCATCAGTTTTACTTCAATAAAGCTGTTTTAAAAAAAAGTAACGTTTGGGGGACACCCCCTCTCAACCCCTTGCGGCTGATGAGTTCTTCAAGGAAGAAAGGCTACTTCAGAGCAGGCGGGGCGCCCACCCTCTCGGGAGGACGAAAAGAAGAGCAGGCAGGTATGCCACAGCTTCCCGCCAGCTTTCCCTTCTCCCCTCAAACCTGAGAAATGCGTGTCCACTCTCCACGGGGGTTTCTACTTCCAAAGCCAGTGATGGGAACCACGCGACAACCCGGGCAGGGCGGTCATGTCCGCCTGGCCACCAGGGAACGGCGCTGTGTGGCTCACAGAGCGGCCCCGGCCCCGCCCCTCACCTTGCACACACTGCTGCTGGGGGCCCCCTCGCTGCACAGCAAGACCTCAGGCATGGGCACCCGGAGCTCGGGCCGCTGCAGGTAGAGCTGCAGGAGCAGGTCTCGGCAGCGCCTGCCCACCACGCTGGAAGAGCCAGGCCCAGGGTCAGCGGACGGGAGCCAAAGGAGGCCCTGGGCAGGGATGGCAGGGCTGCTCCCCACCACTCCCCACCCTGGGCACCCCTGCCTGCGGACCAGAGCCCCAAGTCACCCTGTGGGCCCACAGCTGAGGGACGCGTGCGGGCACACCCACAGGGAGAGGAGCGGCGTGGCGTCCTCACCTGTCCCCCCGCTGCTGGATGCAGCCCGTCAGGTGCTCTGCCACCTTCTGGATGCTCTCGTCGTTTCCATGGCAGCAGCTGAGCAGCAGGGGCAGGCGGGCCTGGATGGGGCTGCAGGAGGCCTCGTCTGCATCCTGGCTTCTGGCCTCCGCCTCGGCCAGGATCAGCTCCACCAGGCTGAGGAGCTCCGGGATCTGGACCCGGAGCACGAGCTCCTCCCGCCGCTTCTGGAAGGGGGTCCCAGCCAGTCAGAGCCGGGACCGGGCATCCCAACACCCCTGACCACAGGCGTGCGCACGCCCGCTCTCGAGGGGCTACACGCCAAAGACCTGCCTGAGGGGTCCGCTGGTCCCTGCCCTGCCAGATCCGAGGGACGTGGATACAGGCCCAGAGGAAATCCAAAGAGGCAGAAGGGTCGAACCTGGAAGGAGACGAGGCTTTCTGAGCATACAAGGTAAGCTGGTCTCGGTTTCTAGGCACAGAGAGATGCCTGTGGCTACGGAAGATGCCAGAGACATTGGGAAGAAAAATCCCAGAGCACACGGGCCAAGGCTGTCCTTGGGTGAAGACTCCTCTCTCCCTTCCGTGGACACCCCGGCAGCAGCGCCAGGCCCCGGAGGGCCCCACTCCAGGCACTGAGGCCTCGGGCTTCCCCCACCCGCACATCCGCGAGCTGCGTGTCCTTGGGCTGCTTGGCGCACCTCTGGCCCCCGATCGCTTGGCTGGACACACGGGAAGCCAGCCTCAGCCCCACATACCCCAAGCTCCTGAGAGCCCAATGCGGCCAGATGTGGAAGGGCCTGTGGGGGAGCCCCCATCCGGCACCCCGCAGAGTACCACGGACCTGCCTCGCTGACCTGCCCCAGGCGGGCTGAGGCTAAAGCCAGGTGGCGGGGACTGAGGGAGGTGTGCTGCTCCCCCGGGTCATGGGGTCTGCGTGGGTGGGTGGCAGGTGGGGAAGGGACCCATGGCCCCCGGTGAGGCCAGAGTGCCCAGACCCGGGCTGCGGGGACCAGGCGGGAGTCCTTATAACCTAAGAAGGCAACAGGTACCCAGCGCGGGGCCCTGGGGTGGGTGGCACCTTCCTAGAGGCACTGGGGCTGACAGGGCCTGGGGAAGCTGGGACCCTGCCGGACCTCCCCTCAGGGCAAAAAGGGCCTCCGCTGAGGAGGTGGGGTACCCTTCTTTGGGAGGGGGCAGAGGAGCTGGAGGCGATGCCCCAGGGTCCCCAATGCTAAGGAGGCCTGAGCTCGGCTCCATCTC
>PVKY010001496.1:0-31557 GCA_004027775.1 Bradypus variegatus | reverse complement strand
ACTGATTGTACACTTTGAATGGTTGTATGTTATGTGATATCTCAATAAAATTGCATTAAAAAAAAAAATTTCCTCTCCTTTTTAAACTTTTTATTTTGAAATCATTTCATATTTACAGGAAAGTTGCAAAAATAGAACTAGTAATACGGACAACTATAATATAGACCCTACCCAGATATCCAGATTTATCACCTTTTAACTTTGCCACATTTGCTATATCATTCTATCTATCATCTCTCTATATATTTTTTTCTAAAAATTTAAGAGTAGATTGCATGCATGTTCTTTTAACACATAATACTTCCACATGTATTTCTCCAGAACAAGAATATTTACTTATTATGCTGACTTGAAGCTGTTATATACCCCAGAAAAGACATTTTGGTTGGATTATTTCAATTGAGAAGTGACCCACCCCATTTGATGTGAGTCTTAACCCTTTCACTGGAGTCCTCTATGATGAGAATAAGAGACAGGAAAAAGCTGAGAGAGAAACGCACAGAAAGACACACCTGCGGAGAGCTCACAGTGGGAGACAGCTCCAGAGATACTAACGGAGGACCCACAGACACTCAAAAAGGAAGCCACTGGAATCAGAGACTGAAAGCAATGAAACCCAGAAGTGAAGGACCAGCAGACGCTGGCCATGTGCCTTCCCATGTGACACAAGTGTCCCAGGTGCCTGCAGCCTTTCTTCAGAGAAGGAGTCATCTGTTGATGCCTTAACTTGGACATTTTCATGGCCCAGGAACTGTAAATTATAAGTTAAATCCCCATTGTTTCTGGTATGTTGCATTTCGGTAGCTTTAGCAAAGCAGGATGCTTATGTAAGCACATTAAATACAATAATCAAGCTCAAAAATTTTCACATTGATACAAAGCACACAGAATTGATATAAACATTGGTATATCATTGATATAAAGATAAATATATTCCAGTCTCTTCATATAGCCTCAAAAATGTCCTTTTGGACATCTCCTACTCCATTTTTAGATCCAGTCCAAGATCATGTATTGCATTTAATTGTTGTTATCTCTTTGTTCTCCCCCCCTCTTTATTTTTTCTTTATAATTTTTTTATTAAAGAAGTTATAGGTTTACAAAAAAAATCATGCATAAAATAGAGTTCTCATATACCACCCTATTATTAACACCTTGCATTAGTGTGGTACATTTGTTACCATTGAAGAAAGAACATTTTTATAATTGTACTATTAATTATAGTCCATGGTTTACGTTAGGATTCACTGTTTGTGTTGTAGTGTTATTTTTGTTTTTATTTTTATCCTGAAAAATATATACAACCTAAAATTTCCCCCTTTTAACCACATTCAAATATATAACTCAGTGTTGTTAATTGTGCCCCCAATGTTGTATTACCATCACTACCATCCAAAACTTTGCCATCACTCCAAATAGAAACTGTACAATTTAAGTATTAATTCCCCATTCCCTAACCCCACCCTGTCCCCAGGTAACCTGTATTACAGTTTCTGACTGTATGAATTTGCTTATTCTAATTATCTCATATCAACAGAATTATACAATATTTGTCCTTTTGTGTCTGACTTATTTCATTCAAGATGATTTCTTCAGGGTTCATCCATGTTGTCACATGTATCAAAACTTCAGTCCTTTTTACAAATAAATAATATTCCATTGTAGGTATATACCACATTTTATTTAGCCACTCATCTGTCGATGGATCCTTGGGTTGCTTCCACCTTTAGGCAATTGTGAACAATGCCATTATGAACAATAGTGTGCAAGTAAATATCTATTCAAGTCCCTGCTTTCAGTTCTTGGGGATATATCTACTAATAGGATTCTTGGGTTAAATGGTAGTCCTAACTACCTGAGGAGCCACCAAACCATCTCCCACAGTGGCTGCACTGTTTACATTCCCACCAGCAATACATGAGGTCCCTATTTCTTCATATCCTTGCCAACCCTTGTTATTTTCGATTTTTAAATAATAGCTATTCTAGTGAGGATGGTATCTCATTGTGATTTTGATTTGCATTTCCCTACTGGCAAATGATATTGCACATCTTTTTATGTGCTTCCTGGCCATTTGTATATTTTCCTTGGAGAAATATCTATTGAAGTCCTCTGCCCATTTCTCAATTGGGTTGTCTTTTTTTGTTGTTGAGTTGCACGAGTTCTTTATATATTCTGGATACTTTTATCAGATAAATGGTTTCCAAAAATTTTCTCCCATTCTGTAGGTTGTCCTTTTATTTTCTTGATAATGTCCTTTGATGCACAAAAGTTTTTAATTTTGATGAAGTCCAATTTACCTTTTTTGTTGTTGTTGCTAATGCTTTTGGTATAAAGTCTAAGAATCTATTACTAATATAAGGTCTTAAAGATAATTCCCTATGTTTTCTTTAAGAGTTTTAAACTTTTAATACTTACATTTAGGTTGTTGATCAGTTTGGGTTTAGCTTTTGTATATGGTGTGAGATAGAGGTCCACTTTCATTCTTTTGCATATGACACCTTATCAAAACTCGGTTGGCCATAGATGTGTGGGTTTATTTCTGCATTCTCAATTCTATTCCATTGGTCCTTATGTCTGTTCTTCTGCTAGTACTATACTGTTTTGGTAATTGTGTCTTTGAATTAAATTTTGAAATCAGGAAGTGTGAGTCCTCTGACTTTGTTCTTTTTCAAGGTGTTTTTTGCTATTTGGAGTTCCTTGCCCTGCCCATGAATTTGCTGATTAGCTTTTCCATTTCTGCAAAGAAGGCTATTGTAATGTTGATTGGATTGTGTTGAATCTGTAAATTACTTTGGATGGTATTGACATCTTAATGATATTAAGTCTTCCAATCCATGAGCACAATATTTTTCCACTTGTTTAGCTATTCTTTCATTTCTTTCAGTAATGATTTGCAGTTTTACATATATAAGTCCTTTCCATTCTTGGTTAATTTATTTCTAGATATTTTATTCTTTTAGTTGCTGCTGTAAATGGAATTGTTTTCTTGATTTGCTTTTTAGATTGTTCATTGCCATTGTTTAGAAACACCACTGATTTGCATATGTTGATTTTGTTTCCTACCATTTTGCTGAATTCATTTATTAGTTCCAGTAGCTTTCTTATAGAATCTTCAGGATATTCTTTATATAGCATCATGTCATTTATGAATAGGGATAGTTTTACTTCTTCCTTTCCAAATTGATGCCTTTCATTCCTTTTTCTTTCTTGCCTAATTGCTGTGGCTAGCACTTCTACTACAACTTTGCATAGCAGTAATGAAAATAGACATCTTTGTCTTGCTCCTGGTCTTAGGAGGAAAGTTTCAAGCCTTCACCCTTGAATATGATGATAGTTGTGGGTTTTTCAAGTATGTGCTTTAGCATGTTGAGGAAATTCCTACCTATTCCTAGTATATTGAGCATTTATATCAAGAAAGGGTGCTAGATTTTGTCAAATGCCTTTTCTGTAGCACTCAAGATGATCATGTGGGTTTTTTGCCTTCATGCTATTAATGAAGTTTATGACATTAACTGATTTTCTTATGTTGAACCAGCCTTGCAATCCTGGGATAAGTTCCACTTGGTCATGGTGTATGATCCTTTTAATGTGGTGTTGGATTCAGCTTAATAGTATTTTGTTGAGGATTTTTGCTATGTATTCATAGGGATATTGGTCTGTAATATCTTTTTTCTTCTGATATCTTTATCTGGCTTTGATATTAGGGTGATGATGACCTCAAAGAATCAGTTAGGCCATGTCCCTTCTTCTTCAACTTTTTGAAAGAGTTTGAAAAGGATTTGTATTACTTATTTGAATGCCTGTTATAATTCTCTAATGAAGCCATCTGGTCCTGGAAGGTTGATGATTACCAATCTAATCTCTTTACTTGTTATTGGTCTGTTGAGATCTTTAATTTCTTCTTGAATCAGTTTGGGAAATTTGTATGTTTATAGGAATATGTCCATTTCGCCTTGCTTATACAATATGTTGGCATTCATAGTATCCTCTTATAATCCTTTTTATTTCTGTGGGGTTGGTAGTGATGTCCCCCTTCATTTCTGATTTTTGTTTTCACCTACAACTTTGCTCTTATTTTTAAAAATATGTGTTTTAAAAAATTAAAGCAATTCAAACATGTAAAAACAAAATTGAATTTTTTTCCCATTCTTTATCCCCATCTCACTCCACAGAGGTAACCACAGTTAACAATTTGTTGTGTATATTTCCAGACCTTTGTACATGCATATATAAATTGTATAGTTCATACACATGTATACCTGTAAACACTTTTTGTAGTAGGATTAATCTTTTTTACTCAACCCATTGTTTTAGTTTCCTTGGCTGCCCAAGCAAATGCCATGCAATGTTTCACCTTAAACTATGGGAACTTATTCACGCATTGTTTTGAGGTGATGCTTTCTCCCTGGAGATTGTGGCATTCTGGGCTGGCTGCTGGTGATCCTTGGTCCTTAGCTTGTCACATGACAGGGCAAATGGTGGCATCTCCTGGTCTCTCTTTTCTCTTCCAACTTCTGTTGATGCTCAGCTTCTGACTGCTCCTTCTGGCTTTTTCTGTGTCTGTCTGAATTTCATTCTGCTTTTAAAGGGCTCTAGTAATAGGATTAAGAACCCTGTTGATTGAGGTGGGCCACATCTTAACTGAAGTAACCTCATCAGAAAGTCCTACTTACAATGGGTCCATGCCCACAGGAATGAATTAAGTCTGAGAACTTATTTTTCTGGGGTACATACAGCTTTAAACATTTTGCACAGGAAAATGTGTAGCACTACTTCCCACTTATTAATGTCTAAAAACATCCAAAATACAGATATGATAATATATAGTTAGTTATATTTATATTCTTTTAATGTCTTTACCAATCAAATGGTGCCACAGAGAGCATCTTTGTACCCATATCTTGCCACCTCAGAAGAGGGTTTCTAGGAAGGGCATTGTTGGATTGATGGTCAAGGCAATAGGGTAAGGACTGATTCAAAAAGTGTAAAGTGACGGCCGTTTGGGTGTGTTCTTGGTTCACCTGAGCTGCTATCACAAACACCACACATGGGTGGCTTACCATAAATTTGTTATCTCACAGCTCACAGTTTTGGAGGCTAGGCTTGCTTCCTCCCAGGGTCGGGAGCTTTCTGGTACTAGTTTGCTGCCATCCCTGGGATTCCTTGTGTCACATGGTGACATTATTTCCTTTCTCTCCTGGGTTCCCACCAACTTCCTGCTTCTCCTTGTCGCCTTCTCTGACACTGGCTTCCAGTTTCTTCTCTTTATAAGGCTTTCAGCATTCCAGATAAAGCCCACCCTGCTTCAGACGGCAACACCTTAACTAAAAATAACATCTCCAAGGGGTTCTATTTACAATGGGTTCACACCACTGGAATGCAGATTAAGAACATGTCTAGATTGTAGTACATAATTCAATCTAATTTTGTTATATAAGTAACAGAATTTATGAGAAATAGTGTTTTCTAAACATTTTAGAAGATAATTCATGCAAAGGCTTACCTACCTGAGGAGGTTTTGAATGGCAATGATTCTGATTTGTTTTAGAAATTACTGTATTTTAAAATTATATTTAATCCCATTTTTTCTTCCATCATTCCAATTTTCTGTAAGAAAATACCAAGGTACTCTGTTCACATACATAAACTGGCATGCACAGTGCTATTACATATTTTTTCAGTGAATGAATAAGTGAATAAAAGAAAACAAAATGAAAGGAATCTTTCTTACTTGACTGTTCAATTACATTGCTTTGATATGAGACTACTCCTTGCATTCTCAGGAACATTTTTTCTGCTTAAGAATCTCACTTCCAATTTAGATATCAAAATTATAAATGGATCTATTCAGAAGCAAATTTACTTTTATAAATTTAAATATAGTTTTTATGAGATTTCTTATTATGAATGTAACACATGTTCATTACAGAAAAATTAGAATCTATAAACAAGCAAAAAAGAGAGAAAAGGGAGAAATAAACCATTGACTAAGAGACAACTCCTTGGTTAACTGCATCTATGTCTCTGGTTTCCAACTGCAGCAGTTTGGCAATGGCTGGGGATACTTTTGGTTGCCCCAGTGGGAGGGGATGGTGCTACTGGCATCTTATGGATACAAGCTGGGGATGCTGCTAAATATTCTTGTGCCCAGGACAATGAATTATCTGTCAAAAGTATCATGTCTGATACACACACACACACACACACACACACACACACACAAGTTTTTACAAAATGGAATCATATCATGCATACTACTCTATATACTTTTTCACCTGATATGTCATGACTATTTTTTCATATTAAAATATACTCCTACAGCATCTTTAACAACATTTTTATAAATCAATTATCCTTGAATCTTTTAGGAATCTTGTAAAATCCTCACATACAGGCAGTGTGGAAGTGCTAAATATTATTATTTTTTGTTGGATTTGCATCCTTCCCTGCTAAGCTACACTTCAGAATATGAAGAAAACTAGAAGATACACTCTTTAAAATGAACCTTGTTTCCTCTGACCATAAAAGTGTAAAGAACACTGAATGTTTGTTCTTTACCATGTCTCAAAATGGTCAATTTTTTACCTTACCGATACAGCCATTTCATCTAGTAACTTACTGCAAAGTGGTAGCACTGCCCCAAGCTTGGATTTTCTTGCTTACAGCTCTTTAAGTTCTGGAATCCTTCATCAGTGGCTTTTGCACTTTTTTTTTTTTTTAACTCTGACCCTCGATGAGAAATGCATTTTACACTGAGATGGAGAACACTGCTGCATATGTCTGTGTGACGGAAACAAGTTTCTCTAGATAACACTGGCCTTTTCTACCTGTAACACCCTTTATTTTACCTTCTGTTCTATTTCTTCTTTTAAATGTTGGTTATAACTCCTGCATTGATTTCATGGCCCACTATTGGTTGTGACTTGGAATTTGAAACTCTTTACTTTACAGCCTCAGTTTTATTCTGATTAATCACTGTAATTTCGAGTACAGGCCAACTCTTTCATTTCAATATCATTTGCCAAGCAAATGGAATCCTTGGAGAACAATGTGATTTTTAATTAACTAAGTCTCTATGATTTCTGAACCAGCACACTTCTGTGGGTAACAGAAAGTCCTCTTAATAATTATTCCAGATGTCAGGCATGAACTGGGGGTGTCCCAGACAAAACAGGATGATGACTGACATGGAAGAGAAAAGATCTATTTTCCTATTTTTCCCTAATTTCTCCTAAGGCACCCATTCCTCTGGCAAACCCATGGAAACATAGAATCTCTAACATTTGCTAATGTAGGCTAGAACCAGGAGCTCTGAATTCTCTTCCCAACTTCAAAACTAATGATTTGACTTTGGAAGAAAAACAAAAATCATTATATGTCCCTGGCTCTTAACTTGCTTCAACTATAAAATGACAATTTAACGATTTCTAAGATTTTTCATCTGAAAATCCTATGCGATGGATTAAGGAGTATGTTAGAAACGATATGGGAACAGACTTGAAAAGCTTGTGATACAAATGCAGTGTCTAAGTTATGCAATATTCTAGCCTTCCCCAAAAAACAATTTCTTAGAGCATTTCAATACAAATGCCTAAATTGGAGCACTGGGGGCGGGCCTCAAAGGGAGCGGTGACACCAATCCCACAAACAGAGGTGGCGGCCCACCGAGCCACAGTCCCCGAAACCAACAGGGAAGATCACGGAGCGCAGAACGGCTCGGCCACCGGCCACTAAGGGAGGCGACAGTGCTCTGCACCCCCGCCGCACCAGGGCACCTGCTGTGGCCGCGGATGCTGTGCCGGCCGGATGAATGGGCTCATGAGTAGGGACGAGAACCCTACATCCTTTCATTTCTTGGAAGCTCAGGCTAAAAAGAAGGAAACCAAGGCAGAAGCCTGGATTTATCTTTAATTACTATGTGGAAATGGATAAAGGCAGCACGTATCTTGGATGGCAGCCTGCGCTTTCACTTCTTGGCCTATAAAATGTGGAAAAGGGTATTTACTCAACTCTACTGAACTTTGATGACTGTGCCAGTTTGAATAGATTGTGTCCCCCAAACGGCACTATCTTTGATGTAATCTTCTGTGGGCAGACGTTATCAGTGTTGATTAGATTGTTGATTTGAGTATTTCTTTGGAATGTGCCCCACACAGCTGTGGGTGATGACTCTGATTGGATAATTTCCATGGAGGTGTTGCTCCACCCATTTAGGGTGGGTCTAAGTTGATCAGTGGAGTGATATAAATGAGCTGACATAACAGAAGAAACTCAGTGCTGCTGTGAGTGATATTTTGAAGAGGAGCTACAGCCAAGACGGACACTTGGAAGAAAGCACAGGAGCTGCAGATGAGAGACAGTTTGAAGACGGCTGTTGAAAGCAGACTCTTGCTCCAGAGAAGCTGAGAGAGGACAAATACCCCAAGGGCAACTAAGAGTGACATTTTTGAGGAACTGCAGCCTAGAGAGGAATGTCCTGGGAGAAAACCATTTTGAAACCAGAACTTTGGATCCGACACCAGCCACATGCCTTCCCAGCTAACAGAGGTTTTCCAGACACCGTTGGCCATCCTCCAGTGAAGGTACCCGATTGCTGATGCATTACCTTGGACACTTTATGGCCTTAGGACTGTAACTGTGTAACCAAATAAACCCCCTTTATAAAAGTCAATCCATCTCTGGTGTTTTGCATCCCAGCAGCATTAGCAAACTGGAACAATGACTGTGGATCAAAGACGTGACCATAAGAACTGTAAGTTATTATAATTAATTGTTAGTAGGAGGTTAATGGGCATTGAGTTATGTAAATTTGATGTTCTTTCTCCATTAAGCATGTCTTCACCATATGTTTTTGAGGTTAAAAAATGTCCAGCGAATGACTGAATTTGATTTTTTAAAAAGATGATTCATACTTTATTTAGTTCTTTCATAAATATCATGGTTATAGTATCGCTAACTTTTTTTTTCAATGCAAAGATATTACAATGATATCTATCTTGTCATAGGGGAAAGACAAATATTCACGTGTGCTTTCAGAACTCAAAAGGAGAGATGAATCAAATCTTAAAACAAGTGTTAATAACCAGCATAAATAACTATATCATATTTAAGAATCTTCCTTGAAATAACTTATATATACCATATATCTATGATTATATTTACACTCTTCAGTGGTAAAATTATTCTATATTCTTGATGAAAAAATTATAAACAAAACTGTCACAAGTGCTCCAATAATGATTTAGTTCAAAATTACAGCCTGAAAATGAGTGAGGGCCTTTTAGCTTTCTGAAAATGCTTTTGAAACAGATGTTTGGAACTCTTTTCCTAGCAGAAAGTTAAATCAATTCCTTGTTAAGAATAAAGAGCATTGTTGTCTTTAGAAATGGGCCTCCACCCCCCACCCTGAGCTAATATTTTATGAAGGAGGTCAAGTCTTTATAGCAGGTGAAGTTACCAGAACTGCTTGTTTAGAGAGAGACAGAGGTGTAGGGAGGTGGAAATGGATTATTAGACTGCCTGAAAAAAAAAAAAGAGGAGGGCTAATGAAAGTGGTGAGGTCTAAGGACAGAGGCTGGGCTCTGGGTGTGACCTCCAGCTGGTTGGAAAAGGACATGCCAGGAATAAGCAGCGGTCAAACGAATGAGTCACTAAGTGAAAAGAGCAAACCACAGAATGGGAGCAAATATTTGCGAATCACATAATCTGATAAGGGACTTGCATCCAGAATGTATTAAGAATGCTTACAACTCAATGATAGCCGAATTTAAAAGTGGGCAAAGGATTTTTCATAAACATTCCTCCAAAGAAAATATAGAAATTGCCAATAAGCACATGAAAAGATGTTTGTCTTTAGGGAAGGACAAATAAAAAATATACCACTTCTTACCCACTACAATATCTATAATCAAAACCCACACATCTATAGAGACAGAAAGTTGTTGGCTAGGGCTGGGGTAGGGGCAATTGGGAAAGGGGGAGTAACTCCTAATGGGTACAGTGTTTTTTTTTGGGGGGGGATGAAAGTGTTGTAAAATTGATTGTGGTGATGGTTGACAACTCTTATCAACATATTTTTAAAAAACATTGAATTGGGTTGGTGATAGTAGCATGATATTGTGAATATAACTAATATCACTGAGTTGTACATTTGAGAGTAGTTAAAATGGGAGCACAAATTCAGGTAACAGCCCAAATCCTGTCCCCTCTTGTCATTTCCAGGTAAGGGTTTTTAAAGGAAAAGAAGAAAGTTACACAAGTTGTTTGCATTTGGTGGATATTTGGGGTGCTCTCATTGTCATTCAGTTTGGATGGTTAACTGAGTTCTTTACCTGTGGTTCCTTTATGGTGTCAGATGTCTTTAGGGTTTTCAGGATCACTGTTGCTTGAGGCTTTGCATCCTGTGGTAGTTTGTAGTATCTGGCGGAGACCTGCCAAAGAGTCACCTCCAGAATGACCTCCTGACTCCATTTGAGGTCTCTTAGCCATAGAAACTATTTTGTCTTATTTATTTTAACAATTTCATTTATATGAAATGTTCAGAATAGTCAAAGCTACAGAGAGAGAAAGTAGATTAGTGGTTGCCTAGATATGGGGGCAGAGCGGGGTGGGAGGAGAATGGGGAAGTGGAGACTGACAACTCATGGGTACAAAGTTTCTTTTGGGGATGGTGAAAATGTTCTAAAATTAGATTATGCTGATGGTTGCACAACTCTGTAAATATACTAGAAAACACTGAATGCACATTTTAAACTGGTGAACTTCATGGTATATCAATTATATCTCATTAAAGCTGTCAATAAAATTTAAATAAAAAAAGAGGCGAGAGACTCACTAAGCTTATCAGCTCCCGTTTCAGACAATTACTAGGACAAGTCTCTGCTCACCCAGCCTCTATCTCCCTTATTGTTTCCCTTTCCTCTGGGAATCTTCTGTCATCTTCTGTCTCCACAGCATGACATATTTTCCTCTCTCATCCAAAACGTTTTCATTCTCTTACCTCCTTCCTCTGACTGCATTTCATTTCTTTTAGTGGCCATATTTGTTCAACAAAATGTATGTTCCTCATGCCTGAGTGAATTAAGGGGAAACTTTTCCATTTCTCTCTCAATAACCAAATAGCTAAATTAGCAGGTTGCTCTTCCTCTTTCTGAGTGTCAAGGACTCCTGCTCTTAATTTAGAGTCTAAATGAAGCAATCTCCAGAGAGATATTTGAGTAATCCTCCAAGTATAGTCAAGTTATTCTTATTATCATTCCGTGGCCTTCCCAACCAACACGCTGTGGAATTTGCTTGCACTGCCAAACTTCCGCTGCCACTATAAACCTCTGTAATGTAAGGACTTATGGCTAATTAAAATAGCTTCTGGGTGAACATTTTTGGATTGCTAATTCTATTTGCTTTTTAAAATCTGAATGCATCTCTCCTTCCCATTTCAGACACTCAGCTCCTCCGGAGCTAAGCTTAGAAAACAAAAGAACACAAGAATAGGGAGGCAAATAATCTCAAAATAGCCATTGGAAAATAGCAACTTCTCTTTTTCTGTGGGGGTTGATTTTGACTGTGCTTTTTCCTTTCCTTTTCTTTCTTTTTCTTTTTTTTTCAGAGTGATTTCTTCTCTCTCTGCCTCTTCAAGTGAGATCAGACCCTCAAAAATACCACACAGCATCATTTACTCAGATGTTTTCTCAGAAGGGGATAACTTTGGGAAGAGTTTGGGCTGTTACAAATGACTCAGAGATAAAAGATGTGTCAGAAAGTGTTGCCAGAAACTGATTTGGGCACATGAACCCTAGCGATACTGGGCTTCCTCCCAGTTGGTGACTGTGAGCACATATGGATTGGTTGAATGGCTTCCTCCGGAGTGTGATAGCAAAGACGTAGGCAGAAGGCTCCCAGTGTATCAATAATCCTATCAATCACTATTTGATTCCTGAAAAAAAATACTAGACTTAGGAAGCAAGGTCTGAACCAAGAGGAATTTCTGCATTGCTGAAAGCCGCTCTCAGTCGCGTCTCTGTCTACTCAATAATAAACTGAGATGATTAAATGGCCCTCATTTAAAAACAAAACAAAACTTTTCAAGCCACTACTTGGGGAATTATCTGATTATTACCTTCACCTCAGATAATATCATTTTTATCAGAATACTCGTGGACACACCCTCATAATAGTGACATCTATTGACCCCTTAGTTTGTTCCAGACACTGTTCTAAGCATTTTAAATGTATTATCTCAGCTTAACCTGACAGCCATTTAGAGTGTACTATTTTTATCACCAGTCCACAGCTGAGGAAACTGAGACACAGGACTTACAGGAAGCATCAGGCCCGGGACTTGAACCCACGGCAGTGAACTCTCGGGCTCACACTCTTTACTGCCATGCCCCTTTACGTCCAAGGTCTTTCCTGGGAAGGAAGTTAAGTTCTGTTCAGTCCCATGAGTAGATCTTTATGATGGAGATGCGTCTAATTAGTGCTGATTCTGAAGAGCTTTAGGGGCTTTTCCCAAGGGAAATTTCTGGGACCCATCCAAAACCCTTGTGCATCTGCAAGGGGAGCGTGTTATTCCAAAGGGCTTTGTTATTACCTAGTTGAGCCAGATGGACTCTGCATTTGTCCGGATGTCTAAGTGGACAGAGTATCTACATTTGCCAGGAGTACAAAGTGAGCTCTTATACATAAACTCAGTTCTCTGGTAGCGTCTTAATTTCAAGAGTGACCTTAAGTTTATGCCACTGATAACTGGAGTTTTATATCCAAGAACCCAAGAGAAGCCCAGAAAAACTGTCAGGACATAAAGCATCTGGGAATCTAGTTTGACATTTAGAGGGGATAGCTTCGCCCAGTTTTTAGAAGCAAGCACCACTTAATTCAGATGAGTTTCACGACTTTAAAATTCATTTATTATGCTTCTCACTTTGTAACTGTGATAAACTAAGAGCTTTACCTATTTAAGACATTAAAAAAAACAACCCAACAACACAGGCAAGTTGACAAAATTGAGACTACAGCACCTGACCGTCTCTGCATGGCTGAACTTTGTTCCGTGATCAGTGGCCCCTTCCAGGAGTCCAGGAAGAGAGTAATAAGTATTTGGAGCTATTTTTAATACTTAAGAAAAGACAAATAAGATTATAAATAAAATTTTTAATTGTAAAGAAAATTATACACAAACTAGTCAAATGCAAATTTCTTTGCTTTGTATTGGGATATATCACAATGGCAATTAACCATGTGCTCTCCAGAAAGGAACTGGTGCTTTCATTTTTGTGGAGACAATGATCAGGGCGTGCCTCGTGGGCATGGTAAAAGTAAACAGTTATCTAGTGGAGTAAATACATGCCAGAAGAAGCTCTGATTGGCTGCTGGTGACATCATAGAGATTCCTGGGATTTCTGAGATGGAGCAAAGGGTTTCCAGAGGGTTACGACATGCCAGAGAGTTAACAACCCCACTTCTATCCATCTAACACACAATTCACTTCATAGGTTAGTAGAGTGGCTGCTAAATTTTAGACACCAATAATAGTAGTAGTGAACAGAGATTAGTGTGTGTCACTCCCCTCGTTGTTGTTGATATCACAACCATGACACTGATGTGTGTGGTTTTTCTGTTGTTAAACTTTTGATAATGATTTTTATCTGACAAAAATATGGTGTAATCTTGCAAGAGAAAAAAGAAGACACACAATTGACACAAATGCTCTCCCAATCTATGAGTTTAGACCAGGAGAAATCTTTCAAAAGGCCCACTGGGGATGATAATAGAAGGAATTCCCAATGGTGGGAAAGGGGTCTCTGGTGCTGCAAAGGTGGTAAAAATCCCTGGGGTAGAAATATAGCTGGTCCTGGCTTACACATCCTGAACTGTAAGGTTGTAAGGCTGGACCCAAAGTGGTAAGAGCCCAAGACTCAAAGTCAGAGAGAAAGGGAGCCTTCCTCGCTCCAGGTCCCGCTCCCAGCACCTCCCCACCCCCAACTCCCATCCCTCTAGTCTGGGTTGCCAAGTCCATCCAGCTTTACCTTGGTTCTCAGGGGCTCAGGCACAAGAAATGAAGAGAAACCTTGTCCTGTTTGCCAATCAAGGTCCAATGAAGGTGTCCGATGGATCTGAGGTCCTCTCTCCAAATTCCTTCAAAATTCTCCTCCTAACCACCTAACACAGCGTATTTGCGTTTCCCTTTAAATCTCTAAGAGAACATGGGTTTACTTTCTTCCTTATATTCTATTTATTTCCAAATTTCCTAAAATAAACAAGCATTGCTTTTATAATCAGAGAGCAAGACAATAAAACTTACTTTTAAAAAGTAATAGGATGTAGGAGGGGGAAATATGCAAACATCTTCACAGTAGTTGCTGGGACAGTTAATATCCAAACTTTGGAGGCTGAGCTTGTCATTGCCACAAAGAGTAATGTTTTGAAAAGGACACGCACCTTACAGCTTACACCGTGCTTTCAGAAGCTTCTGACAGTGTAGGTAAGCAGGTGTCAGAGGTCAGTTCTTGCTGACAGCCTGCAAATTACCTGAAGGCTGCAGAGATGTGAGAACGCAGAGAAGATGAGGCAAGCTCAGATTCCTCCACGTATTTATTCAATTATTCAGCAAATATTCAACATCTCCTCTATTCCAATAAAGACTAAGTGCTTTGAAAACAATAGACGTTGTCCCTGCCCTCAGGAAACTTGCACTGGAGGAAAAATAGATAAGAACACTGAAATCCCCTCTAGCCAGAGACCACCAGGAGTACATCTGTGGGTGGGCAAGTTGGCTGATGACTCATCCCCACCCATGGGGAACCTCAGTGAGAGGGTGTTACAGGAGCTGGTGGGGGAATTCGGGGTGAGGTGGGGCTGAGGAAGTGGGCTTTGTTCTAAATTGATGCCGTCAGAAAGCAGGACAACTTTATGAGCGGGTAAAGAGGAAGCAGTCCCTCGTTTACTAGGAGAGGAGGGACTTTTGGCATCGCGTGGTTTGTGCGGTGTCCTGCGTGGGTCTCACTGGTTGTGGTCGAGAGTCAGCTTGCCTGAGGTCACCTTGTTCTGTGAGGGGCTGATGTCCAGGAGGAGAAAGCCACAGCCTAGCTGCCTTCGCTAAAACAACAGGGGAGAAAACTAGATTCTTGGAGTGTTTGGGGGCTGCTAGTATCTTCCCAAGGATTTTATCTTGAGGAATCTGTACATGAATCTCTCACAGGACACACGAATCAGTGATGCAGTTGGGTGTCTCTTCATCTCTGTGGAAAGGGGTGTGTGTTGTGGTGTGTGTGTGTGTATGTGTGTTTGTGTAGAAGGGTGGGGACTGGGTGACTTTCAAGTCCTCCCAGCTCAGCCGGTCTGTGATCATCTCTTCTGTGTCCCTGACGAGGTGACACGTGCATGTTTCGTGACCGGGTGTTTGCCCCGTGGAACTGATCAGTAAGTAGTTTTGTGGCTCGACTATCTACAGTTAATAGCCACATGGGCTGAGGACACTCCAAAATAAACAGACAAAAGCCAGTGGTACGTAAGGATACGTGATGACTGCTGTGATACAGGGAGGAGTTAAAATGATAGTTTTCAAAGTAGTAAAAAAAAGAAAAATGTAAGGAAATGTGCTTTATTTTCCCATTCCCTTTACCTTACCCAAATTCCCTGCTCTCTCAGCCTTATTAGCAGAACTATATTAGGGAGATGTTTGTCTTGAGTATGATGGTAATAACTTGCCCTTGAGCAAGAATTTTTGCCTGGATTATATATTAATACATTTTTAAGTGGTGTTTTAAATGAAGGGTATGTTTTATTTATTTTTTTTTTTTTTACCACCCTAGCCTGATCCCCATTTTTTTTAAAATCTGGTTTTTAATCCTTTATCCCTCAAGTTTTAAGATCTAGTTACATATTAAGGATATTGACCCTTGGGCTGTGGTATAAACTGCAAGAATTTTCTCCTATTTTATCAGGTGTATTATGCCTTTTTTTAATATTCATTTTATTGAGATATATTCAGATACCACACAGTCATACAGAACAAATCGTACATTCGATTGTTCACAGTACCATTACATAGTTGTACATTCATCAGCAAAATCAATCCCTGACACTGAAGGGTATGTTTTAGGCATGGGAATCTTGCTCAGAAAGTCACAAAGAAACGTAAGAGAAGGTGGAAGGGGAGGTGATGACCATGCTCATGAGAAAAAGCTTAGTTTCCTTCACCAAGACTGGATCTTGCACGCATTATCTGCTGGCAGTAGACTTTCCAATGGCTAAAAGTAGAGAAGCAGATGGTAAAGCTCTGAGTCAGGAAACCCCAGTTCCACTCTCTGCTACCAAAACGTGCAATGCAGAGCTGTGTGACTCAGCTTCCCGAGCTGCTCTAAATCTCTGAAGTCCACCCAGCCTTTGGCTTCTGGGATTGGGGTGTCCCTTTCGGAGGCTATGCCCTTAAGATCCTTTTCCTCTCGTTTCTTTATAGATACAGCAATGTGGGTAACAGGTCAAGCTTGGAATTAAAACAAACCTGAGTTCAAACCCAAGTTCTGCCCACTGATGTGCTATGTGTCCTTGGGGAGATGATTTGTGAAATGCATCTTATAATAGCAACCACCTCATAGGGCTGTTGAGAGGATTGACTTGAGTTTAATATTAGTAGCTAGCTCATAGGTTGTGTGGATTCTAAGATGCTACACATAAAACTTGCTAAGTGTCATGCATGCCTCATTAAAAGCAATTGATAAACATTAAGAAATGTCAACAAGCATAAAATACATCTTTCCCTTTATAGAGTGCCTTTAATGTAAGACTCCATCAGCCAGCCATGCAGAATATAAAAAACTCTTTATGGTAGGGTAAGAAAAGCTTGAGATACAAAGTATTTGCAAGAGAGTGATGCACGTTCATATTTCTTCAACTATCTTAACAAAATGTAACATCAGTTCCCTCAGGCTGATTGGTTCATACCACTAACCCATTGGGACTATTCATCCTGGGTTCTCTGTTGAGATGGTTTTCTGCACAGTCATATAAAAATATCACTGTATGTGACTGTGTCCTCAGAGTTAGCCTTTCTGAACTAATTTATCTCAGTTAGGGAAGGTTTAATAATAAAATTAAGCTATTTAGTCTCTCTAAAAGCAGCCTTCTCTTTGTATCCCTATCTTGCCCTAAGTCAGCTGCCCGCATAGGTGGAGTTGTATTTGCATTATTTTGATCCCAGTTCTATACTGCTTGACAATCAGTTATAATAGCATCATATACTAAACCTATAGTAACCTCATGATTACATGATTCCTCTGAATTTAGAATAAGAAACAAGTTTAAAATGTATGTGTATATAGTATTTATCCCATCACAAAATTATAATAATCATTCAAAATTGAAACATTATAGAAATAAATATCCTAAAGTGAAAGGGTCCATAATGGCGCCCACAGACAAAATCTCTATTAATGCAGTATTGAGCCCTCTTGATTTTTTGCAATGCAGCTACTAACGTCCATCAGGGTAAAGGTTTAAGCTGCTCTTGAAAAGGGATGAAGTGGCTTTAAAGACACAGAAGCTTCTTTTTTTCCCAAGTAAAGATTCCAAAGTGAGAGGCCCAGGAGGTTGGGGAAGCTCTGCTCCACGTGGTCATTCGAGGATCCACGCTCCTTCCAAGCCACTGCCCTGCCACCCCCAGGTCCTGCCATCTGGCTGGGTGGAGATGGGAAAGGGGAAGAGAGAATGACAAAGTTTGGCCCCTGGCCAAGGACCAAGGTCAAGCCATATTCTCTTTTGAGAACTTAGTCCCTGACCACACCTAAGGCTGGGAAAGAAGATGAGAACGGATTATGACTAACAACCAGCTACAAGTAAGAACGACAACAAACACACACCCCAATATATGTATAGTCATAGTATGTAATTGCATATCCTAATTATTTTCACTTACAAAAATAAGGTGATACCAGGTCACATACTATTTTGCAACTTGTACTTTAAAATTTACAATTTATCTGGGACACATTTTCATGCCATAAGTCTACCTAATTCTTTGTGACAGCTATATATGACTGTTATTTGCGGATCTGCCACAACGTGTTAACTTGCCCCCAATGATGAACTTTTGTGTTGTTCCAAACTCTATTTCGCATTCTTAGTCCAGTCCAGTCCTTTGGTTGCATGTTCTCATAGCGCCTTGTACTTCTTTCTCCTTCATTTGGTATTAAATCATATTTAATTAAATGATTTGTCCTTTCTGTGTGCAATTGGAAATTAAACGTGTAATAACATGAATTGTGTGATCTGTCATTTGAATGTATGTTCCCTCCTGGCATGTAAGCTTTGTGACGGTCCTCCATGAGAGCTGGGACCGCATCTGTCTTGTCACTAATCTAGCCCCAGAACCTAGCCCTGACCCTATTACATGGATGGACTCAATAACATGTCAACTGAATGTCGAATGAGTGAATAAATATCGACAATGCCACAGGCTTCTATTTGTGCGTTTCTGGGATACATCCTTAACGCCAAGGTGCTTAGTCAAGTTCATGAACATATTATATTTTATAGACATCACCAAATTATCACGCAAAGACTTTGTACCTATTTGTACTCTCGCGTATAATGAATGGGAGACCCATTTCCCCACACTTTCAAACAATATGCAGATTTTTACAGCAATACATAAGACCAAAGAGAAGAGTTACTTTAAACAGATTTTATGACATCTCTACCAGTCTGAGCAGAGGATAAGTGTTAGTTTTGTGTTTGGGGTGAGCGGATAAAACAGAGCCCCCTTTAAATGAAAGATTTAGGTCTATTGGACTTTATAAATGTTTCAAGCATTATTTGATCTTGACGTCACTCAAATAGGTATCATCATGTGTATATGATATACTATTGGAATTGCTCAATTTTTCCTCAAAATGCTAAGATTAAATAGCAAAATTTTAAAGCTTTTTGTTGAAGTATAATATGATACAGAAAAGTGCACATACCCCAAATATTTGGTTCAATAAATTTTGACACGTGGAATCCACTCACGTCAGCAGCACCCAAATGAAGAAACTGGGCACCATCAGCACCCCGAAAGCCCACCTAATGACAGTTTCAGTTTAGACAAATAACTGTCTCAATTTTGTCAACAAATTAACCATATGTGTTGTAGTAATATAAATTAAATAAAAATATGTTAAAAACACGTTTGTGTATATTTCTATATATTATGGCATGGGGATTCATACACAAGCTTTCCCCTGAATCTCCTTCACCGTTATACTATGTACTTTAACGACAGGTCATTGGAGATAAATGGAAGCTTCCACACGACGTGCATGGTTAAAATTAAATTCGCCGATTACCCTGCACATTCTTAGAGGATTCCAGATAGCCCTGGAAGGCAGCCAGGCAAGTCATGGAGACAGCTGAGAGCTGTGTGACGCGCTGGGACCCGGGATGAATCAGGCCCACGGGCTATTATTAGAGCCCCAGCAGTATAAACAGACTATTAACTAATCCTCGGGAAGGGGACGGAGAAAAGGGAAAGTGATTCCCAGCCGCGCGGAGTTCATCCCGCCAAACTGTAGTGGCCCCAGTCCAAAGTGGCGCCAGCCCATCGCGCGCCGTGGCCACGGCCTCGGCGGAATCCCGCGCGCAGAGCCGGCGCGCGTGGCTGCGTCCGGGGGACCCTGCGAAACATCTGGGGGCACAGGCCTGTCCCCGAGTGCCCCAGGAGGAAGCAGCCTGAAATCTGCTTTTCCAGATCTGCTGTCAAATTTTATGTTGACTTCAAATGTGCGTTCTCGGGCACTTAAAAGATGCCAGAAATGACCTAGTAATTTTGTGATTTTGTTTAGGTAAATATTTAACATCTGACATTTGATGGCCGGAGAATGAAAGATAAGCAAGTATGCGTGGCATCAAAGCAGAGGCTAATTCAACTCCCCACTGAAAACAAAACCAATCACATTTTTTAAAAAGCGATTTTTAAAAAGTAACAGTTCTAAATGTAGCATATAATTACCCACACATTTGATTTTCATTTAGCAGAACTCATCAATGTTCAAAAGGTCCCAGTAAATTAGAGAATTGTCTAATATAAAATGAAATTGTATGTTTGAAGTACTGCGCTTCAAGAAGATAATCGGTTTTTTGTGTGATGAGCATTTTTGCATATAATTTCTCACCTGAGCCTTGCAACAGTATAATGAACTAGTGACTATTATTATTGCCATTTTATAATCGAGGGCCCTGCATCTCAGGGAGGTTAAGATTCTAGCTCTTAATCACACACCTGGTGGAGATAATGGAGATGAGAGCGCAGGTCTGCTTACTCCAAAGGTGGTTTCTTAAAGGTTATTCTCTAAAAATGACTGCATATTCTCTCAGCTCAGTTACTTTATGATCTTTGATCTGAAATGTCAATGATAATGTGAAACGATGTCAAAGAAAGAAGTCTCAAGCTTTTAGGCCACTCACCCCACCACCCTCCCTGAGTACAGTGCTAAACACTCTTCATGGATTTTCTCATCATCCTGTACCATTCATTTTCCACATGAGGCTCAGAGAGGTTAAGACGCTCGTTCCAAGACAAACAGGTTTGGGTTTGGAGGTGGGCTGTGCTTCCAAAAATGGTTTCTTATGCAGATAAAGTCCATCAGAAAACTGCACTCTCGCTCTTCGTTCATTCGTTTTAAGTGTGGTCCTTGTGAATCTCTGCCCATCAAGCCGGTGGCCACCCTGTGACTTGTGGGCCCAGGACACAAGGACAAGTGGAAGCCACATACCGTAAGGCTAAGGGTTCGCATCTAAACCAAGCTAATATGCTGTTAAATAAATCAGATGGCTATTCCTTGATAATGATCTGGAATGCCAACTTTCAATCTAGAATGCCGTTGAAGTGACTGCACAGGGCCTGGCTTCGCTTCTCCTCCCACGCCCTCCTGCTGTGTCCACGCAGTGAAGGGTCTTGTATGTGCTTCTAGCACCCCCACGATCCCGGGGCACAGCTGGCGCATAACCTGCTGGGGAAAGAGCCACTGAGAGAAGAAGCTGCAAGCCCTGGAAATGGACTGGAAGCTACTGGGGCGGGATGTTGGGGGTCCTGGGAACATTGGGGAGGCATGGACATTAGGTGGGCACACCCCCTGGGCCCCATCTGCTCACCCAAGGGCCCCATTGTGTGGGGGGGGCGGTCAGAGCTGCAGGGCAACCCACATTCAGGGGCAGACTACAAACAGCCGAGCCCACTCTTGACAACGAATTCCAGCCTGTCAACTTGCCAGGTTCTAAAACCTGAGAGGCCACCAGCGCTTACTGCCCGGCAAGAATTCGCTCGTCCTCATTTCCATTCCTCACTTCTCTGTAGCCCCAGTAACTTCATGCACCGCGCCCCGCCTCCGCAAATAAAAACAAATGCAAACTCCCACCCCCCACCCTCACCCCCTGTTCTGGCCCTCTGGCCTCCCTCCCTTCCTTCTGTTTCTTTCTTTCTCACTTCCGCTTTTCCTCCCAGCCTTTTATTCTGTGAGCCCATTTAGTTTTCTTAAGAAAGCTCTTCCAGTTCTGTCCCACTCATTTGCAGATCTTGCATCATCAATGTTTTTTTTTAACCGAGTGGGGGAATGGGGGGGAGTATTAAAAGAATGTGACTGGGCTAAGAGAGTATCTTCCGCATGGGGATGGGGGCTGAGGAAATGGGGGGTAGGAGGAGCGGGGGAGTGGGTGAGCAGACAGTTGACATGAAAAAAAGACCAGCTTCCTTGGCTGGGACCTAAAAAGAAATCTGAAAATAAGACTTGGGTCAGCTTAGAATATATTGAATATGTTTTGTCTTTTCTCTGGCAAAAACCCGAATGAGTACACCGATTTATAGAATTAAAATTCAGGGATATCATTAAATACATATGATGACTTTCAGGAAATGTACTTTATTTCACTGCTGCCATTTGATTTCTTTCATACTGGTGTTTTTGTATCTATTCCTTGTTAGTTTTAAAAATAACAACAATAAAAATAATCATATCTAAAAGCCAGAAGTATTGCTAATATTTTAGGAAACAGCTTGGGCAACTGCTACTAGCTATGCAACACTGGAGAGACAGTATTCATAGAAACTTTTTAGTTCATTTTG
The DNA here is from genome assembly GCA_004027775.1 of Bradypus variegatus. NCBI lineage: Eukaryota > Metazoa > Chordata > Mammalia > Pilosa > Bradypodidae > Bradypus > Bradypus variegatus. Next base: position 9,461 of record PVKY010001496.1, on the reverse strand, counting down.
CTAAGTTCAGTTGTTTCCAATGGTGATTTTTACTTTAACCTTGAATATTTTCCTAAATGTAAAAGTAACTGCCATGTTGATTGTTTTAGTATTTAGTTTATTTGAATTATGATATTTTAACTAGAAACTTTTTTTTTTTTTAAAAGTAGATGTTTTCAAAGGTAGCTGAGCTTGTCCTGGCATACATCTCTTGAATTTCATTTTGAATGACATTGAGAAAATAGGGTTGATAAATAAGAATCTATATTACAGAAAATATTTTAAGAACATATCACTTATATAAAATAAGCTGTATCTGTATTCTTTAAAAGTTTTTAATCTGTGTTTTGACGACAAATCAAAGAATCTGTGGCAGCTTTCTTATGAAGCATTGCTGGAAAGAAGATGCCTGGCTAATCTAAAATGAACCCAAAGGCAACATTTTTCAGTACCACTATTTTCTTCCTTACAAAAGAAACATTACTTTTCAGAATGGAATATTATAAATTTATTTTATGTAGAAATTGAAATATTTCCCTATAATTCTCCCCAGAAGCAGCCACTGTGATATTTTGGTGTCCATTTCTCAGATTTGATGACTTATACAAACCCAAATGGCTCATATTCTAAAGATTGATTTACAACTCACTATGTATTCTCCAGAATGTGTGTCAACATTTTATTGTGTGTATGTTAAGGCAGGCCAAATTAAAAAACAGACTTCCCAAAACAGTGGCCTAAGTGTTTGTTTTATTCTCAGTCACTTGGGGGTGAAGCCTGGTGGGGCAGAAAGGACACTTGGCTCCAGGACCGAGGTGGGAGTTGGTCCCATCAACTGACCCCCCAGGCCCCTCAGAAGGAACAAGAGCTCAGATGTCTGGGCGTGGGAAGTTTTCAATTTTATTTTATGTTTTTAATTCTTAAACATTTTTATCATGATAACATATATACAACATAACATTTCCCATTTTAGTCACTTTTAAGTACATGATTCACGGGTGTTAGTGTCATTCACAATCTTGTGTTCACATCACCACCAGCCATTACCAAGACTTTTCCATCACCCCGAACAGAGACTGTCCCCATTAAGCAATAACGCTCCATTCCCCACCCCCACAGCCCCTGGCCCCCTGTGCTCCACTTACTGTCTCCATGGATTTGCACATGCTAGTTATTGCACGTAAGTGAGATCACACAGTAACTGTCCTTCTGTTTCCGGCTTATTTCTCTCGACACGATGTCGTTCAGGTCAGCCCCTGCAGTGGCGTGCATCGGAATGCATGAGCAGATTAACAGGTGTGCACATTCCATACCTGCATTTCACAAGACGCTGGGGAGAGCTCTCAGAGGCCACAGCTAACCCAAGGGTGGCTGCCAAATGCCTGTCCACCCAAAAGGAGAAAAGGGATTCTAGAAGCTGACTGTCTCCACCGTGCCGTGTCATTTCATATAGTTCTCTTTTAGTCTTCCTAAGTGCCACAGCACGGTGATTTTAAAGGACACTCCTGGAGCCAGGGATAGATCTAAGAACGCTGGTCTTTATTTCCAATTTTACAAGTAAATGACATATATTTTCATAGACTCCCATTTAAAAAGAAGAGTAATTCTACTTTCTAGTAAACTGTTAGGCCACTAAAATGTAATACTCATAAGTCAGTATAACTCAGTGTTATGCTGAGTCAGAAATTCCCGGGTATGATCCCCACTCTGCCATTCACTGTCATTAATGACCTTGGGCCTCAATTAACTCATCTATGAATTGGAGATAACAATAATAATACATCCCTCACCAAGTCAATGTGGGGATCAAAGGAGAGTGTCTACAAGGTAAATAACACACTGCCTGGCGCACGGAAAGCACTCAGCCAATGAGAGCGGGCACTAAGGTTATTGTCAAGGGAAATTAGCATATTGTGGTATTTACCAAGGAGTCTTTAGTTATCCACCAGGAATTTGCCTGCTGTGAAATGCTTGGCAGTGTTGCAAAGGTGCTCCCTGCCAGTAGACATTTACGGATACTTGGGACTCCCACAGTTGTCTGAAAGATTACTTTGTCATCTGCAAAGTTGAGTTTGGACTTCATGGTGCTGTTTAATTTCCCCCTCATTTTCCTGTTAGATGGAAGGTACTGTGCATGCAGCTTCATCAGTGCCATTGTGCAGGAACTTTGGTTGTTTCCAGACTACACAGTCATGTGCATTTACACAGCTACTTTGGCCTCATAACTTTGCATTAACTAGACCTTTAAGGCATGAATGGATTCTGGTTCGAATGTAAATCGTCTATACATTTCTTTCTAAGACTGCCTTCTGCAGTTTCTGAGTAGCCTTTCTACCAAAAGTGAGACCAAGTGAAGCAGGTGAGCTCTGGGGTATTTTGTCCCACTACAGTGGGACACAGTCAAAAAAGCTTTAAACAATTACCATATAATTTTCAAGACTACTACTTGGAATCTTCATTGTTTTCTGGAAGATATGAAAAATTTGAAAACTGTTTACAAATCTTAGAGCACAGAATGTAGAACTGTACAGTCATTGTTTCCTAAATTTGGCACTAATCATATCCTTTCAAATACTATATTTAATTCCGGGCTTTGCATCTAAAAGGAGGTAGAACTGGGAGAGCATTTAAAGAAGGGCCATAAAAATGATTAAAGGTTTGGGAAACAAGGCCCAGAGGAAATGTTAGACAAGTTTTGCTTCTGGCTGCCGCACAACGCTTGAGCCCAAACTTGAGAAAGGCTTCCAGCTGAGGGACAGCTACTGCCTCTAAGCTGCTACAGAAAGAGCTTACGTTAAATACAAAATATCCTGACGATGGATCAATTGACCCAAAAGGCTATAGAGAACCCCTGTGCCATTACAAGTAGGCGGATTTTCAATTGCCAGTGTCACTTTTCCAGGATTAATTCTTTTTGGCCAATGTAATGTTCCAAATGGTGAGATCCCATCTCACAGGAATGTTTAAGATCGCAGTCAAACCCCGATGATCTGAGTGGTAAATCTGGTGGTAAATCAGCAAATGTTACTGCATCAAGATAACGACAATTCTGATGAAGGAAGGATTCCAGGTCTGCTGATGTTCAGACAAATTTGTTAATTATTAGAAAATATTACACACACACACACACACACACACCCCATTTGCAACCTTGCTTCATTGATCACCCTCTGCAAAACTTGGGGTAAATCTTCAGGAATTATGCTGACTCTATAGGCTTCAAGTGTGAAGACTAATAACTCAAATGCACTTATATGGCACTTTAAATAATTCCAAAAAAATTGCTTAAAATCAGAATGTTATGAGCTAACATGTTCCTTTGTCTAGAATCCTTTACTTGATATTTATTTTTGCCATGTCTACTCTCAGCAGCTTTATAGACTCAGCAAGGTACAGATGATAAGCTTTAAACGTGCCCACAAGTATTCACTGGTGAGCAAGAGGGAGCAACTATGCACACTGAGCAAAAATCTGCAAGACACAGCCCCATCCTCAAAAAACAAAGCATACTAAAAAAACATAAGTTGTTTTTGCTAGTAGGACCAAGCTGTTTATTACTGTAATTTTTTAAACCAACCTTCCTATGTTCCAGTAGTATCAGCATATTTGCAAAATTTGGTTAATAATAATGAAGAAATAATGAAGAAGCAACCATGGAAATTCAGAATATGGGGCATTGTTCAAGATCCTTGGAAAAAAGTCACTATCATAGAAAGAATTTTTTAAGGGCAGGAAAATTGTTCTAAATTAAGAAGAACTAAAGAGACATCATAATCAAATGAAATGCACTTAAATCTTGAGGAACCCAAATTAGAGGGAAAAAAAAAACAGATATAATATATTTTTGGAACAATGGAGGGAATTTAAATATGAACTGCATATTAGATGGTTATAGAATTAATGCTAATTTTCTTAAATGCAAAGATGCATTGTGAATGGTTATATAAAAGGTGTCCTTATTCTTAGACAATTCTCTCCCTCTCCCTCCATATACGTGTGTATGTGTGTATAGCCAGCTGATTTCCTTTTTGCAAAACATGCAACAAGGAATTTAATCAGCAAAACAAATCAGAAACATTCCATATCCATGCAGATAGATAGATAAATAGACAGAGAAAGCAAATGCAGCAAAATATTAATATATTGTGAATTTAGATAAAGAATATATACATGTTCATTGAAAGAAAGCAAATGCAACAAAATATTAGAATATTTTGTGGATTTGCAGATTGCCTTCTGAGCTGATCCCATTATGAAAACTGTCAGAACTTTAAAATATTTTTAATTCTCTGACTTAAGTGTAAATATCAATGAAACAGTACCAAATTCCACTCTAATTTCCCAGCATTCAACTTTCTCTTGTCTTGGTGTGTCCTAACCCTCCCTGCATTTGTGTAGGATTTGCCAGATTGGCCGTAACTCACGTAGTTCATACTTAGATTAGGGAACACTTCTGGAATACAATAGACTTGTTTTGCTCTGTTGATTGAATTCTTTGTTGCATGTTTTGCCAAAAGAATTCAGCTGGGATCATAAAGGGCTGTGCCCAGTGAATGCTTCAGAAGCACAGCACCGGCCTGAGTCACTGGCTGGCTTGTTGGGTCTTGAGACCTGCTGCACTGGGACAGGCTTGAGTCCTGAATCTGAGCGACTGCCTGCCTTGTGCTTACCTCCAGTAAAATTCAAGAAATGTTTGGTGAAATTTTGTCTTATAACATTCTCATTTCCAGATTTCTTCTGAAACATTTATTATGGAAACAATATTCAAAATCGTGTGATTTGTCACCTAGGGATTGAACAATTTGAGAGAGTTGGAGGCTGTCAAAATATTTCATGGAGTACGCAACACATTCTTGCAACAAAAGGCAAAACTACCACTGCACACGGCATGGGAGTGCCCTTCTGTGTCTTACAGAAAGAAGTTCAAAGGATCTGGGAACAGTCACTGAAGAGAAACCTAGTAATTATGATGTGGTTTCTTTCACGGTAAAATCAAAAAGGCTTGTGCCGTGGATACATTTGTGGTGAAGCATTTGTTGCGCAATATGATAGAGATCAGGTTGGGGAACAAAGATTTTGCTCAAAAATATGTCCAGAAAGATCCACTCTTGAGCAGACAGGCTTGGTACCTGCTCATTAATGAAAGGTCACAAGGCAGAGGCTCATTAATTGAACATCACTTTCCCCATGGATTGTTCTGAGATTAGTGGATTAACAAGAAATCAGAATGGATCACAGCAGGCACACCTTCCCACGTGGGATCTCTTTCCCTCCTCTCTAGTTCTGTGGTTCTTTGCCCCTCTGTTATCAGAGCTGTCTGGTTTTTATTACAAATTGTATATGTATCATTGCATCCCTTCAGAATCATACGTTCCTTGAAATTAGGGACATATGCTTTGTTCAATATTCAGTAGGGTTAAGTACACTTCCCTCTCTATGGGAGTGCCTCAAATTACTGCTTCTTGGATTAATTAATTGGGAGGAGAATGGTATGGGAGAGTAAAGAACAATTAAATTCCAAGTAAAATGTGTTGCCTGGACAGCTTGAAACAAAGACAGAGGAAGCTAAAAGCACTCTGCTACCACCTGGAGCAGCTTTAATTTCACTGGAATTATATGGGTAAGCGAGCTGTCCCGTCAGCGCCTGCCTGCCCTCCCCTCTCCTCGGCCCCATCGCTTGTGAGCTTCCCATTGTGCGGAAGCAACGGAGACCGGAATTTCTGAGGTTGCAGGGAAAGCTCAGAAGCGACTGAACCTGCACCCCTAGCAGGCCCAGCCCCTGTGAAAAAAATGTTTTTCTATGTTGTTAGAAAAGAGTTGTTTTCTAGTCAATTTCGAAATCGCACTTTGGGAAAGTCTGGACTGGATTTTTTGAGAACCACTACCCTGCTAGCTCCGCGTGTTCCAGTTTGCTAGAGCTGCCCTTATGCAAAATACCAGAAAGGGATTTGTTTTTATAAGGGGGACTTATTAGGCTACAAATTTACAGTTCTAAGGCCATAAATGTGTCCACATTAAGGCATCAACAAGAGGATACCTTCACTGGAGAACAACTGATGGTGTCCGGAACACCTCTGTCATCTGGGAAGGCACGTGGCTGGCATCTGCTGGTCCCTTCTTCCTGGGTTCTGGTTTCAAAATGGCTTTCTCCAAAGTGTCCCTTGGCTTCTGTCTCTCTTAGCTTCTTCAGCTCCTGTGCATCCTTGCTTGTTCTCCCAGGAAGTTTGTCTTTAAGCATGTGGGGGCCCTCTCTTAGCTTCTCTAGGGTAAACTCTGGGTTTTGTCTCTTAGCTTAGCATCTCCAAACATCTTTCTGTCTACATCTATAAGTGTCTGGGTCTGTGCCAGCCCCTGAGCTTTCTTAAGGATGTCAGTAAACTAATCAAGACCACCCTTGATTGGGCGGAGTCACATCTCCATGGAAATAATCAAAAGGTCTCATCCACCGTTGGGTGGGTCACTTCTCCATGGAAGCCACATCTCCATGGAAGCCACCTAATCAAAATGTCCTACCTGCAATAGATTTGAATCCACAAGATCAGATTAAATGACCATGGCCTTTCCTGCGGTACATAACAGTTTCAAACTGGCACACTGCTGAAGGCACTGCCACCAAGCCAGCCCCCAACCCACCAGCACCCGTTTTCTAGGAGACCTTTTTCTGTGTCTCCACTGAGTCTCCTAGCACACCATCGCCAGGCTCAAACAACCTGCTCCATCTTGCCACAGTCACCAGATACATTTTTAAATTTTAATTATTGTTATTTGTAAATCATAACCACCACTTGGGCTAACTTCATGGGGCCACAAGCCAACATTCCATCCACAAAAACAGAGCCAGGTCCCGGGGCACCTCCAAATGATGATGATAACTCAGTTTCTACCTCGTTATCAGGACTACCCAGCACCAACAGTGAGAGCCCGTTAAAGGAAACTTCATCCTTTCAAGGGTGTGTGTCCCGGACCGCCGAGGCTCCCTGCAGACCCCTCCTGCCACCCCACCAGCCGTGGGCTTCTCAGGGTTGAGGGCTCCCACCCGAGCCCCTGTCTGCACCCACCTGCCTGCCTTCACTGCATGGGGGACTAAAGGACTAGCCCTCTGCCCCAATTCTGGGAAAGCCTGAAGAGCCAGCTCGCAGGAGCTCGGGTTCCCTGGCACGCCAGCCGTCCCTTCCACAGGGCTGGGCAGGACCCAGCTCTGGACAAACACTGGGCCCATCCAGTTCTTTCTCCTGCGAATGCGGCAGTGGGCCTCAGAGAGACAGTCTCTGCGTCTGGGTGGAGCTGTGGGTGGAAATGCGGAAAGTGACAGGGGCATATCCTGCAGTGTGGACTTGAGAAGGTGCAAAACCAGGTCCCCGGGAGAGGGGGAGGAGGGGGAGGAGGAGCAGGTGGTCAGAGAGAAGCAAAGGAGGCAGAGTGGACACACGGTTTGCAGGGCCCAGCACAAAATGAAATGCGAGGCCCTTGTTCAAAAAGCAGGGCGAATCCCCCCTACGTGGGACCCGACGCCCAGGGGTGTGAACATCCCTGGCAATGCAGGATATGACTCCCAGGGATGAATCTGTACCCGGCATCGTGGGACTGAGAGTATCTTCTTGAACAAAAGGGGGATGCAAAATGAGACAAAATTGAGTCGGTGGCTGAGAGATCTCAAATGGAGTCGAGAGGTCACTCTGGTGGACATTCTTATGCACTATACAGATAACACCTCTTAGGTTTTAATGTATTGCAACGGCTAGAAGTAAATACCTGAAACTACCAAACTCCAACCCAGCGGTCTGGACTCCTGAAGATGATTATATAATAATGTAGATTGCAAGGGGTGATAGTGTGATTGTGAAAACCTTGTAGATCACACCCCCTTTATCTAGTTTATGGATGGATGAGTAGAAAGATGGGAATTAAAACTAAATGACAAAGGGGATGGGATGGGGGGATGGTTTGGGTGTTCTTTTTTTCATTTTTATTTTTTTATTTTTGTTGTGATTCTTTCTGATGTAGGGAAAATGTTCAGAAATAGATTGTGGTGATGAACGCATAGCTAGATGATCATACTGTGAACGGTTGACTGTATACCATGGATGATTGTATGTTATGTGCATGTGTTTGAATAAAACTGAATTTAAAAAAAAAAAAGCAGGGCGAAAACGCCACCATTAGGGCACTAAAAGATAAAGCCATTTTCTTTCTTCCACAGTATCTCTCTTGTCATGGTGGTTTTTATGCATTATTTAATGTTGTACTAAGTAAGGAAAAATTAAAAATTTAAATTATTAGCACAAGTTTTTCCATTTTTCTTAAATTATATAATGTCAGTTTTTTTCCTTTTCTTTTTTTCTTGGAGGAGTGTACTGGCTGAGTTTTTTGTTTGTTTGTTTTTGTTTTTGCTTTTTGAGCTACAGGGAACTCAAAATATCTTCTTCCTTTTTTCCTGCTTCACAACCTGTTATGAATTTTCTTTTTTTTCTTTTAATACTTTTCTATGTTTACAATTTTTTTTTCCTATGGTGAGCAGACATTATGGTTATAATCAGGTTTTGAAAAATAATAATTTCCTTTTGAGAAAAGAGGAAGAAGAAAAGGCCTTCTTTTCCTCCCCATCCTTTCTCTCTGCTGTCTGCCCTGCCTAGTTTTCCTCTTTTTATTGGGACATACTTCCCATACAATAATGCAATGTCAGTTGTAACTACAAATAGGAGAGCATTTAACTTATACTTGGAACCACTGACCTTGCACAGCTCGTCTTTCCCTCTTATCAGCACAGTGTAAACGCTGCACAAAGCAGACGCAACAGATGTCCTCTCACTTCCTGATCTGTGCACATCCCCCGCCTCTGCCTCTGAAAAGACCCAAAGGACAAGGAATTGGAGACGCCGATGGTTCCCTCTCCTCTGTCATCGTTTTCGGGGTAATGGGTTGACAGACACGCTCACCCCGGGGCGCGCGGACCTCCGCCTGTTCGGAGTCATCGTCCTCCGGGTGCACGTTCAGCACCAGGCCGGAGCATCGGGTGTAGACGTGGGGTCAGGACACAGGTTTTCAGGGCTGTTCCACTGCCTTGTCTTTTGGGCTGAAGCCGCTCACTTTCTCATCTTTCAGGAGTTGGGGGGTCTGGTGCCAGGCTGGATTTGAACCCCAGTTCCAGCATTTATGTACAATAGCGGCTGCCTCCGTTTCTTCATCTGTAAAATGAGGGAGAAAAATAGCACTTACCTCAGAGGGTGATTGTAAGCATTAAAAGTCACTATATATAAAGCATTTAGATTCTTGTCTGGTGCCAGCTGCAGTCCGGCTCTCAAAGCCAAGTCGGATCGAGGGGCGTCGAGGTTAGCTAAGAAATCAGCACTCAGGAGACAAGCATGGTTCCATCACTCAGGGCTCGGAGCTCTCTCTCTCTCTCTGCCTCTGCCTCTGAGCTTGCTTTATTACATGCTCTTTTATACCCTCAGTACTTCCCTCTAACTGCAGGGTCAAACCCA
>PVKY010001495.1:0-31655 GCA_004027775.1 Bradypus variegatus | reverse complement strand
GGGCTGCAATGCGTGCTCCTTGAAGTCGGTGGTCTTGCAACAGTGGGCTGTGTCCCTCTGCCCCCCTGGCCCCGAGGCAGCAGCTGAGAGGTGGCGGTGGAATGTATAAGCCTTAGCCGCACACCTGTATCAGCAGAAGCACCTCAGACCCTTTGACACACACCTGGCTCACCTGTTTAAGACACACGTGCAGAAAAGAGACAGAGCAGCCCACGACTGCGATCCCTAAGGAGGCTGCTTACATGGTTGGCCCTCGGGGGCATCTGGGAACTGGGATTCTGGGGGAGTTCCCACCATTCTAGAATAGATATGAGCAGCTTGTGCTGAAACTGTACATTGTGGTTCATGCCAACACCTGCTTTCCTTCTGGGATCCTGGAATTTGGTATATGCCAAGCAGAGCCCTGATCAGAATCCCGGGTACTGAGTAGATGACACATCATGTGTTATGATTTGTTACTGGGGGAATTACATGGGGGCTGTGTGACTCCACTGGGAGAGGACGCTAGAAGCTTGTGCCTGGTTTCCCCTGGACCTCGCCCCAGGTACCTTTTCCCTTTGCAGATTCTGCCGCATATCCTTTTGCTGTAATAAATCAATGCCATGAGTGCGACCATATGCCAAGTCCTGTGGGTTGTATTAGTGAACCAACTAAGCCGCAGGTACACAACATACTTCCACAAAATGGCAGGTATTGGGTGGAAGGAGGGGGGGCAGTGGAAAGGCCAGGGAACTGGGGCAAGAAGGGCTGTACAGGGTTGGTGGAACAAGAGAGAAGCATATGTGACAAGGTCACATTTTCCCATAGGAGTGAAAACTAGTGACGCATCCACACAGGATGGGGGAGGGAATCTGCGTCTGTCACAGAAGGAAGTCAAGAGATAATGTCTAAAACAGATACATCCATGGTTGCCAAGAGAAGGAAATTATTAAGCTTCTCGAAGGTAATGAGCAGCATTGGCAGCTAAGACAGTGGGCGTGCCTGGGGAAGGGCCATGGCCTGTCACGGGATTTGAAAAGGGCTCAGTCAATCCTTCCTTGTTGGCTTTGCACCAGTGTATATATAATAGGGTGCCACTTACTTCCCCCTTTTAATTCTTAAAACTATAACTGATCGCAGCACAATTCACAGCTGTGCTTGCAAAACATAGGCTGTCTTTCCCCCCAACTCAAGCAAACAAAAGTAGGGGGAAGAGGAGCCAATGGCACAAAGAGAGGTTGGAGGCTTCAACTAGGACAAGGACAGAAAATGTCATGTTGAGATAAAGTGAGACTTTTGGGGTAGTGGTCCTTAAAACTTTGAGTCACACATTCTTTGAAATTTGTTCTCTACATGCTAAATTGTACTTTGAAAGTTATCACTGTTATGTCTATATGTTAAAGTTCACAATAAAAAAAATTCATTAAAACAAACAAACAAAAAACAACTTCAAGTCCCAAACCAGTTCGGAACCTGGGGAAGTCTGGATCTTCTCCCGCCCCTCCACCCCACCCCCACTGGGCATCCCAAGGCCCCATTCTTGGTCCTTGGAGGAGCTCACAAATTCAGCAGGAAAAGGAGAGTGATCTTCTCCCAGGGGGCTCTCAAGTTGTTGGGGGTCCTTTGAAAACTGCCTGACAGGTCCAGACTCTCCATGTGTACACTCAGAACACCGGGCATGTATTTCAGGAAGCTTATGGATGCTCCAGAGATAAGCCACAGACAGCGTTCTGGTGACGCCTTACACCAGAACCCACACGTCCCTTCAATCAGAACACCTGCCAAGCACTTACCATCATGAGTTCCTTCTGGAAGGACTTTCTGTCTTTGTTCTCCATGTTGTTACAATCCTCCTTCAACTTTTCCAGAACAGATGCCACCCGCTCGGGCTCACTATCCAATTCTGCCCGGCAGAAGAAGGTGAGTGGCAGATTGGTGTAGCCTAAGGCGTCCGCGAACACACGCCAGCTGCTGATGTTCTCCATGAGCAGCGTCCTCACGGAGGCGTAGATGTAGGTGAGGAACTTGCAGGGTCTCAGGATCTGCTCCAGCAGCACCGCGGTGCTCAGCTCGGGTCCGGAGAAGAAGCTCGGCTTGGCCTTGCCGACCACCAGCACGTTCTTGGTGTGCACGAGACCGAGCTTCCCCTGGTAGTAGCCGATGTACCACTCCTTGGTCCAGAGCTGCCCCTTGAGCCTGATCTTCTCCTCGCTGAGCAGGGCGATCACGTCGCCCTTCTTGTACTCCAGCAGGTAGTGGTTCTTATTCTGCCTCACCACGGTCTTGAGCAACTTGCCGAACTTGAGGCTGGACACGGGGCGATCCTGAAATGTGGGGTACTTCGTGGTGGTGGCAAATGGGGACAGAATTATCTTCCCCACTTCGTTCTTCTTGAGAAACCTCCTCTGCCCGGATGGTTTGATGGCGCTCTTGGGTGGCGGCTGCGGGGTCTGGACACAGAACTGGGTCAGGATGGCCTCCTGGTCGTCTTTCACCTGGACCCTCAAGGTGAAGTCGGAGAGCTCGTTGGGGTTGTGACAGGTGATGGGGAATATGAGCCGGCTCACCTTGCCCAGCTTCATCTGGAACCCTCTCACCACTTTGGCTTGCTCACTGGCTTTGACTTCATAATTTGTCATGTTGGAAAACATGCAGAGCTTGAGATCTTGGGGCCTGGACAAAATGAACTGGTGCTTGCCCCACAGCTGCAGTGCCACTGGGGCAGGGCTGGGGGCCTGGCGGGTGACCTCGCTGACCAGCAGGGTCTTTGGGGCACAATCGTGCCCAAAAAGGGTCACCACAGTTTTGAAAGATGGGTGAATGTGTTTGGGACCATAGAGACCCACTGTGACTTTTTTATGGATGAAGTCCCATACGGTGGAAGGATAAAGAATGTTTGGGCCGTGAGCGACCATCGCCAGGTACATACAGGGTTCCAGGTTCTCCAGCTGTACCTGGACTGTGTCCCCATAGCTGTAGGTGAGAGGGATGGAGACATATGGCCCTTCCTTTGAGTCGCTCCTCAGGCACTGGAGGCCCACTGTGCTTTTGCTAAAAATGTCATTTTTCACCTCGGCTGAAACTTTCATCTCCAACATGATGGGAGTCTTCACTTCCAGGTTGCTCAGCTTTACCTCCAACACAGGGCTGACGCTGCTGCATTTGTCACTGTTGAGCTCCAAAGGAGGGTCCAGCAGAGCTTTCATGGAGATCTGCTGCGTTTCCCCGGGAGCCACGTGACCTTCGGGCACATGGATACTGATGTTGGTGTCAGGAAGTTGCACGGCGCCCCCGGAGCTCTCCAGCTTGCACACAATGTTGGTTTCCACAGCTTGGGTCTGGCCCCAGCCGGGACTCTGGCCAAGCAGGTCCAAGTCATGGCAAGACCGGGCCAGCTTCCGGTGGTTCAGCCAGGCAGTTCGAAAATCCTCCCGGCTCTGAAATTGCTCGGGGGCAGGAGATTTCAACCCAGTGAAAAAACCCGATGATGTGGGAGTGTCCGACTTGGCTTGGAGAACAGAGAGTTCGGATAGACTGTAGGAACGTTTGCTTCTAAAGAAGGGGTTGTCTCGCTTGGCTGGCTGATCTGCGTTAAGCCGATGGGTGGCTGGAAGCTCATCAAAGATATTGCCAGTGCTATTGGTGGTTGCCGAGCTGGATTCGGTGAACGAGGATGTGCCGGTATCGAATAAGAGCAAATCCACAGTGCTTTTGGGATTCAGCTCATCCAGGCTGGGCATTGGCGGCACATTCCCATTCAGAAAAGGGTTTGTTTGGGTCCCATTCCAGAAAGGGTTGTTACTGTATGCTTTGCTTGATCCTATCTTTTCCTCTGTCCATCCTCCAAGCAAATCTAACTCCTTGGCTACTTCGTCCGGGCTGTCTGGAAGATTGTCAATCATCCCACTGTCACTTAATGTTGAGTTACGGTAGTTTAAGGGCTGTACGTAGGAAGAAGGGATGTAGCCCATCTCCGTGGTGTTGTGTGCATACCACCACTCACCGCCTGACGTATCCAGGACGTAGAGATGGTCACCCTTGGAGAACTTGAGGGTGGTGAAGTTAGTCGGGCAATAGTCCTTGATTGCGATCACTTCTTTTGCATTCCCAAAAGGCGTGGGATTATCCACAAGCAAGGCACTGGGAGAAGGCACTGTGCAAAACACAAAGAAACAGATGATGAGAGAAAGTCCAATGGGGTCTGCAGAACATCTTCCAAGATGAGGGGAAAGGGGATTGAAGGAGCCAATGCTAGAGACAACGACAAGACCCCGGGCACCAACCAGCTCTTTTTCAATGGGACAGCCCAGTGTGAAATTTGGTGTCATCCACCTGGCCTACGAGCTGGCTAATGACAGAGCTATTGCTGCCCCACATTCGATCACTTTCCAATCCATCCACCTAGGTCAGGTCGCAAAGGTCATGAAGAAAATCTCCGGACCAACCCCAGCCATGGGGAACATCACAGTGCAATCTTTAACACGTTCGTTGTTCAAAACACCTCATCTGGACCCAACTTTTCTTCATCTAACTTCTTACTGGGCTGAAGAACTGCTGCTAGGTTGAAACAGAACCGACTGTGATTTACTTTGAAAATGCACAGGGATGCTGTGCGTTCCATGAGTCACGAAGCTGAGAGGTCCAGAAACAAAGGCTCAAGGAATCCCTCAATAATGTTTGTGAGCTGATTCCACGTTTTCTGCCTTTAACCCGAAATACATACATGAATGGAGGGAAGTTTCCCTAGACAATCAGGTCTGTTTCTTAAATTTCTTACCAAAATATTTATAGAGATGAAATAAGATTTTCTGAGGTCTCTTTCAACCTCTTTTAAATGATCATTCAAAATAGTAATGTGGAACTAGACCCTCCCAGATGCCTTGAAAACCAAAGGCTTCATTTCTGGTCATGGTTTGCATTACCCTGAACAACCATTCAAGCAGTCTGAAAGATCCCATCATTTAAAAAGTGAACCATTCTGTATGATTTTTCTGTAAACCTACAACTTCTCTGATTAAAAAAAAAAAAGTTAACTTATGGGTTCTTGGCATGAACCTGTGTGTGTTACCAGTGCAGACAGCAATTCCAACACAGCAAAAAACAGTCATCTAAACAAGTGGTACCACTTGAAATCTAATGGATATGAGTAAATAATTATTTTCTCTGCCTCCCATGCATAAGAAAGTATATTTAGAGGCTGAAACAAGTTCTTTGGGATGGAAATAAGTCCATATCACTTCTCAGGGCCCCCATGCCTATGTTTGTTTTAGAGATTGCTCATATTCTGGCTTCTTGTAACAAACTATTGAGTCAAAGGAAACTTTTTTCCCAGTTGCCCACCCAAAGGAGCAAAGGAACGACTGCATTTCTAGAGGAACTATACTTACATATTTTATAGACTGTGATTAAGTCAGCTGGGACCCAATTCCATTAGGGTGCTCCTCCAAAAAAGTCACCTGCCAATTTCCCTTTCCTTTGGAAGGAAATAACAAAAATTGCCTTTCCTCGGGAAAGCCTAAGGAAATAAAGTAGGAAGTTTCCGCTTATTTACCTTGACTAGGTTATAGAGATGTGCTTGAAGACTGTCACCTACTACCCTCCCGTGAAAATTCCACGGAGCCTCCGTGGGGTGTGGCGGAGAACCTAGTTGTGTGACCTCCAGGGTCTGAGACTCATGGACATGATGGAGAAAAAAATCTTTCCTCGAGGGGCTGTCTACAGTGAGGACTAAATGAAATGATGCCGATAAAGTGCTTAGCATCGCGATGAGCAGCCCACGGGAAGGAATCACTGAAAGTTATGTTGAACTTGACATCTCCAATCCCCTTCTCCTAAGTGTATTTTTCTCCATAGCACTTAGCACCAACTAAACTATCATGTACCCCACATTTCTTGTGGTTTTTCAGGGGAGGGCTCCAGCTGGATGTAGGCTTCGTTAGAAATGGTTTTGATCGCTATTGCACCCCTAGCAAACAGAGCCTGGCAAACAGTAGGTGCTCAATAAGTTCTCAGGGAATACATGGCCACCTTGGCTGCTTGCAGCATCCAAGAAGGTATATGGGAGGCCACATACCTGCTATTGGATCAAAGTGTCAGACAAAAGCAAAGCTCGAATCCCCCTGCTACGCAATCACGCAAAGACAAGTCGCTTAGCACTGAAGGGAAGGGAGTGAATAAAAACAGGGGAGTAAAAGAAACAGCATACAAGGAAAGGTTGAAAAGGGAGGGGGCGATTCAGGCTGCGGTTGGGAATAGTAGATAATCTGAGCTCATCTTTCCCACTTGTGTAGGGAGTCCTGGTCTCCGGTGATATAAGCCACCTTTTGTTTCCTTGACACATTCCTTAAAATGTCATACAAAAATGAAAAGCAAACGAAAATTAAAGAAAGCTTGCTGGTCATCAAAATCTTGTCAGAGTCACTCAAAAGGTATATCCTCCTTATGTTCTCCCAGAACAATTTCCTCACAGTAAAATTTTTAAAATTAAAAAGCCAAAGCAATTGCACATGCTTTGTACACAGCCTTAGAAAGTGTCTCAATGCCAATTATGACTCTAGTTTTGTCAGACTGAAGAATGCAGTAGCTTTACTGAAAATTCCAAGTGGTCTCCTTTGGAACAGAGGCTATAACACATTTCACCAGAGAAGCAGGGTCATCCATCAGGGAACAGAGCTTCTTCCATCAGGACCGCCGTGCAGACAGAACTCCCTTCAAGAGGCGGTGCTCCATCAGAGGACAGCCACGGGGATGCCAGGGAGATGCTTCCATCTAATCAGATGCCAGGAAATCCCTCTCGAATTCCATCGTAATGAATTCTGAGGAGCACTGCCCTGGTTCAGAGTTACCTTGATTTTAATAGCAAAAAACCTCCTTACACATCAGGAAGTTCAGGGCACTGAATAATGCATTTCTCATCTCTCTGCCCATGTCCTAATGCATTCAGAAAAGTAGCTGGGGGCAGCAGATTTCACAGCAGATATTTTGGCTGGAATAAATTCCCACCTTGAAGCCTCTCTCCCATTCGAGAATTGAGTGAGGCTGTCTGGGTCAGATGCTGGGGTCTCCCATGCCCTGACCCCCTGACCTGCCCAAGACAAGATTCTCCATCAACTCCCCCAAAGCCAACCAACCATCAAGGTCATCTGGTTTGTTTTCTTCACCCAAATGCAGGATCCTTTTAGGAATATTAGCCAGCACATTTCCCCCAGTTATTTTAATTTTAAAAAATTCAGCACTCTCTTCCCGTCTTTTAAGACACTGGCCTAATCATGCAATTGATGCCCACATTTTCTCACTTTAACCCGATTTGTTGGGCTATAAAGAAAACAGTGTGCATCACCAAAATAACCCTGCTGTTGTCTTACTAATAAAATCTCATGGCTTCCCTTGCTGATATTTTCTTCAGTAGAACATCTAAAGGGAGGCTCAGGGCTGCCAGCACAAAGTCAAGACAGGAAGAGGAAGAAGTTAAGGGTAAAGTGGGAGGGGAGAAGCTAGTTAGTTAGGAGGAGAAAAACACAGTGGATAGAATTTTTAGGACACCAGGGTAGAGGGCCACAATCTTATCTGGGGGTAGCAGTTTAACTCCAGAAACATTTATTCAGTACTTATGTGGTGCCAGGGTTGAGGACCCAACACTGAAGATTAAAGCTCCTACTGCTCAGCCTGCTCTGGACAGGACAACGGTAACTCAGGTAATTTCCAGAGGGTGGTAAAAGCTATGAGAAAGCTGAGGATGATGACAATGACAAGCATACAGCACACAGGATAGACTGTCCATGCCCCGGAGAGACACTGACGCACTGGGTCCATGTCAGTGTCCAAACTAGAGGTTTTCCATCAACCCAGGTTTATGAGGCTCTTGGTGACGTCAAGAGCCTCCGGGTGATTAAATCCTGGGGTCACCTTCTAGACAAGGGCATGGCCCACTATGGCTGGCGCCTGGTTTTGTAAATAAAGTTTTACTGGGACACAGCCACGTCTGTTTGTTCACCAGTTTCCATGCTGCTTCTGCACCATCGTGGCGGGGTGGAGTTGCGGGGACAGTGACTGGCCCACAAGCTTAAGACATTTACTATCTTGCCCTTTATAAAGAACTGCTGACCCCTGCCTTGGCCCTCCATTGATTTTCCCTCTAGCAGTTCTCAAGATTTGGTGTATTTACTACACTCTCCTTTCCCCCAGATTTTTTTTTTAATCACCAAGCTCCCTACTTTACTGTTACCAAAACTGATGAAAAGAGAAAAACATATTCTTTATTAAGAAGGGGTTTCATTACCCAGAGGAATATTCAAAAACAACCTCCCAATGCTCTAAAAAAACAAAACAAGTGGCGACTGTTCCAGGACTTGACTTATAACATGACAAAGTTTAGAGAACTAAAATTTAATTATCTGAAGGGCTAAATTGGCAGCCTTTATAAAGGCAAGTTCTTGGGACTCAGTGCATTTGCAACTCCCCATCTTCTCCCTCTGCCAAAGTTCTGTTCCCCAGAGGCTCACCTTTGACATCATTAAAGCTCGTCTCTGAAAACCCTTCGCTCAGGTCGATCAAGGTCCCCTCCGACTTGCACCGAGGGAGGCCGCTGGAGTTGGCAGCTCGGATTCGCTGAGCCGCCATGCTGAACCTCTCTTTCGGATGAAGCTGCTAAGGTCTCATACTTTTTCCTCCAGTAAGTCCAGCAATCGCTGCGGCTTCTGTCTCAAGCAACCAAGGTTCCCTATGGTGCCCTCTGCAATGTGCTTCTTCCTGAAGACAGGGGCGGGAAGAAAGCATTTCCTTTGAACAAGTGACACATGCGTTAAACAGACATTTGATGGGAAATGACAATTCTTTTCTCCAGAGGATATTCCAATAA
Source organism: Bradypus variegatus (assembly GCA_004027775.1). Lineage (NCBI taxonomy): Eukaryota > Metazoa > Chordata > Mammalia > Pilosa > Bradypodidae > Bradypus > Bradypus variegatus. Next base: position 22,819 of record PVKY010001495.1, on the reverse strand, counting down.
AGATAGACCCATTTCATTTTTCCTGGATCGAGAAAGCAGGGTGAGGAAAAGCGTGCAGGCGGCCCTGTGTGCTCATTTCATGGGCTCCCTCGGCACAACAACCCCAGCAGTGTTCCCTGGCCTGGCCTTTTGTGCCGGCTCTTCCCAAGGCACAACGGGGTTTGTCGAATTTGTCTAGCACCTGGTCAGCCCATTCATTACAGGCACAGAGAAGGACAAACCAGCATTTGTGCAGCCCCCGCTGCTGGTTCTGGGGCTCGGGAAAAGAGAAAGAGCCTTCCTCTGCCCAGATAATAGCCATTCTCATTGTAGGAATGGCCGCGAGGGGCTGGCTCCCAGCAGAGGGGCACTTTCACAGCCTCCTGAGGTGGGTTTGGAGGGTGTGTCAGGACAACAGAAGGCAAAAGACCCCTGACCACGCTCACCTTAAATTCTCTATGGAACAAACCCCCTACCCCACCCCTCAAAAAAAAAAAAAAAAAAGAAAACAACCAACAATAATAAATGAAATACAGAAGAGGCCATTTCAGCAGGTGAGGTCTGTCCAGCATAACTTAAACAGATGACGCTGTGGCATATTTAGCAAACCCCTGTGTTCTCACAAAGCCAGTGGAGGCTGCTGTTGCTAAAAAGACACAAGAGTCCCTCCCAAGGCCGCAGCTTCTTCTTGGAGGGGGCACCCAGGGCTTGGGCATTTTAGGGGTTTCAGAGATGAGTGAGGAGCCTGGCTCTGAGCAGACCCCTCACTGGGAGGCGTGCGGAAACCAGGATTGCAGAGAGTGGGTTTCAATGCAATGAGCTCCACACGCTCTTCAACGGAAATGGCCACGGCTGGCCCCACCTCACTCAGCACTGAGAGCAACCTGAGGGCAAGTGAGACTCACTCCAAAACTACTGAGTCCAAACAATGTGGTCTGCAGTCCTTCATTCCCCTACGTGCTACCCAGAGATGCCTGGACATGCACTTCGTCCAGACGAGCCCCTGTTCTATGCAGGGCCCTGGAGGCCTGAGTGGTTCCTGGCATCATTTCTGCAGCAGGGGCTGCTGGCTCCCTGCCTTCACTTCTGCCCAGGTCCCCGTGCAGTGCCCACGGCTATGGGGGCCACCGCTTGTGTTTGGTATTTAACTTCGCTCAGCCTGAGTTTCCTCAGTTGTAATGCAGGGGTCATCCTAGCACCATCTTGACACAATCTGGGGGAAGAGTAAGTAAGATCATCCACATGGGTGCTTGGGACATGTAGACACGCAGTGAATGGGCTGCCACACACAGCCACCATGGCCGTCAGCTGTGGTCTTGGGTCTGCGTGGCCTGTGGCAGTGGCTCTAGGAAGCTCACTGTCCCTCTCAAGGGCAGGCACCGAGCACTGCATCCCTGTACCTGGCAGGGCCCTGCAGAAGAGTGTGAGATGCAGAGGGAGAGGAAAGCAGGGGCATTGGCATCAGGAAGTCTGTGCTGGGCTGGACACATGTGGGGACAAGAGTGCAAAGTGGCCATTCCGGGGACCACAGTGTCTTCAAAAGTGCCACACTGTAGAGCCCCAGGAACACCGACCCCCCACCCACCTCCCCACCCAGCTCTCTAGTCCAAAGCCGGTATCCTGGAGGAGCAAAGCCTCGGCCTCCAGCACACACACTTCTACTTGTAACTCAGGAATTAGCATGCATGCGAGTTAACTGAAGGCAGAATAAGACGCCTCCATGGTTTCTCCTGAATTCAGGGGCATCGCCAATTGCCTCTGCTCCAAAGTCACATCCACCCGGAACCTCTGAACGGGTATTTATTTGGAAATTGGAACTTTGCAGCCATAACAACTAGTTAAGATGATGAGGTCACTCTAAACCCAGTCCTAAACACCTAAACCCATTAAGCTGTCGTCCTTACAAGAGGGAACTCTGGACACAGGTTGGATAGATGCTGCCACTAGCCAAGGAATGTCAGGGGCTTCCAAGAAGCCCAAAGAGGTGAGGAGGTTCCTTGGCCACAGGCACCAGAGGGAGCAGGGCCCAGTGGCCACCTTGGTTTGGGACCTCTGGTCTCCAGGGCTGTGAGACGATCCATTTATGCTGTTTAATGCCATGTGGTTCATGGTATGTTATTAGAAAACTAAGACAATTTCCTGGGAAGTTACAATGGACAGGACTTCATTTCCTCAGTCCCACTGCCCCCAGCCCAACTCCTCTGCAGATTGCCGTGCTTCGGGGAGAGAAGCCTGCACCGTACCCCAGGTTAGAAACATGGCAGAACTGATGTCAGAAGGGGTGCCAGTTGGCTTCACCTCTGTGTCCAGACGTGTTCACCCATTTCTGCTCCCCACCCCGTATTTCACCCTCCAGCCGGGCCCTTGTAGTCCCCCACCCCACCCCATTGGGGGCAGCAGCCTCCTGCCCGCTCCAGGAGTTGGTGGCTGCTGTCTGCAGAAACTGCTGTGCCACAGACCAGGGGCTCAGCGAGGACCAACAGCCCCCAAGGCCAGAGGGCCACATGGGTGAGCCCTGCTGGGCAGACTGTCCCACAGCTTTAGAAGGGATGACAACAGTGTGTAGGAGGCTGGAGACGGTGGTTAGAGAGAGAGGGTGCCTCCTTCTGTAAGCTGCAAGTGTTACCTGCAGACAGTAACAGCCACCTGTGAACAGAGAACTGGCCCTGGAGGGACCCTAATGTGAATCTGAAGTTAAGGGGAGGTGTGACAACTGAAGTAATGACAATAACTCACTATGAACACTGCCCTAATTGTGATTACTTAACGACATCTGGCTAACACTGACAGAGCTCTTTATGCCGGGCACTGGTCTGTGCATTTTGCTTTTCTTTCCCATGAACAACCCACTCCAGTGCCTGATGGGCACCCGAAACCTCCCAGTCCACACCCACACCCTCCCCGGTCTTCACCATCTTGGAAAATGGCAGCGCTGGGCCCCATCTCTCTCACACACACCCCACTCCTGGCAGCTCTACCTACAAAACGCCCCCTTCCCGGCACCCCCCCAGTCACCGGCTCCTACCAGGTCGGCCTGCTCCGATTTTGCTGTCCTGTCGTTCACCCCTCAGTTAGCAGCCAGAATGTTCTAGCAAGTCAGATGCTGTCAGGACTCTGTTCAAAACCTCAAAAGGCATCTGAGTTCTCTTGAGGCAGCTTCCAACAGCTTCCAGGGCCCTCTTTACTGCCCCTACTCTCCCCAGATCCCATCTCCTGATTTCCCTCCCTCCTTCCACGTACCCACTCTGCTCTCCTTGCTGCTCCCTCAGAAACGAGCCCTCCCCGCCATGGGGCCTTTGCACGGGCAGGTCCCGCAGCCCAAGTCCCAGCCGGGGTGCTCGCTAGACTTGACCCTTTCCTTCCCACCACTCAGGCCTCGCCCACGTGGCCCCAGGTCAGCCGGGCCAGGCCCAGTCCCCTCTGACTCGACATCTTATCCTTCCTTGTGTCTAGTGCGATTCCTCCCGGAGAACGTAAGCTCAGACTTGGTCTGCTTCTGCTCCCAGCTGTGCCGCTGCAGAGTTGCCCATGGAGGCGCTCAGGTATGAATGAATTAATTAATTCTAACTGAACAAAGATGAACTCTTCAGGGAGATTTTGACTAAAGGGCTTAACTGGGTGGCACCTCACGGAGCTGGAGGGCCTGGCCACCCTCCACCAGGGAATGGGCCCACCCAGGAGACCCCAGGACAGCCCCAGGGCCTGAGGCCCACCTGTGGTCAGGATGGGCAGCGTGGGGCCTCAGCTCACTCGGGAGAAGCAGGCCGGAACTGGAACTCCATCCCCCGACCACAGCTGGGGAGCCTGCCGGGATGGGAGCAAGGCAACTCGCCTTTTCTGTCCCCCCATTTCCCGGCCCAGAGTCTGGGAGGACAGAAGGGCCATCAAGGCTGCACTCATATCTGCACTCATAACCCAGGAGTTTTTCTTTTTTATGTAAAAGTTGATTCATTTAGAGGAAAAAGACCCTGCTTCTTGCTGCTTCCCAGAAGCCAGGAGGTCAGCCATGGAACTGAGACCATCTCTGCACACAGCATTATTAACAGATTCGGATGGCGGGTGGGGAACCTTGTCCCCACCCCCCAAGCCTCGTTAGAGTCGTGACTTGCTGCCCCCCCCCAGATTTCAGAATCATGGAATATCCTTGGGGTGGCCTATCTGCTGACGTTGGGGCCTAAGGAACAATCTAAAAACAAACCAAGAAAAAATAATTTAACCCGAGCATCTCTGGGTTGGAGAATTTCTGCCACAGGACTCCAGGGTGTGCAGGCTGGCATTTTCAATGCCTCTCCTGGGGCCCCCAACTGGGAACATGTGGAAGGAAAGCTGGCATGCCTGCAGCTCCACACAGGCCCCTGAGAGCAGCCAGGGAGGGCAGCCCGTGGCTCCCGGTCCCTCCCCGGTGAATTCTGTTCATGCCTTGTTTAAAATGACTCATGCTCCACACTGGCTTCTCATTTCTGGAGTATCACGTTGATTGCATCAGATTTCTTCTAGGTTCAAAAAAAGGGTGAGTTTCGTTACCTCTCTGTGGTTTCAGTACCAGGCTCTGCCCAAGAAAGGGCGAGTTCCAGACGCCCATAAAATTCCACAGGTGCCCCCCCAGCTTCCACGTTCCCGTAAGCAACTGCCTGAAACCCAACACCCGGGGCTCTGACCTGATCTGCACCGGCCCCCTGGCTGCTTGCTGGGGCCTTGGAGAAACCCGGGGCCTTAGTGGGGTTACTCTGCATGTCTTGCTGGTAAGTCTGAGGAGCCCGTAAGGGAGGCAAGGCGGTGGCCGGGTGAGGCCGGAGTGAGCATGTCCATGTGACTCTTAATATCTACAACACCACTTCCCTCCCACCCAGGCAGCCCTGAGGGCGGAGGATTCCACACCCCAGCACCATCCTGCACCCCAAAGCGAGGCAGTGGATGATGCGCCTCCGTGCCCCCCATGGCAGGGCAGTAGCAGCTTGTGGGGAGCTGACACGTGCCAGATGATCCCCCTTGGCTCCCTCTCGCAGGTGGGCGGCGTTCGTGGGAGACACCAGCCCTGCAGGACACTCGAAACCTGCCCGCACCTTGGCAGGTGCTTCCTCCCAGGTGACAGATTCTGATCACTGGAAGCTTCCTCGGACCATCTGGAACACGAGACCCAGGGGCCTCCCAGGGAGAAAAAGCGGGTGCCCATGGAGGACACTGACAGGCAGAGGCCCCGCCTGACCCTGGGAGTTGGATCTGCTGCAAGAGTCCACACTTTTACTGGAGTTCAACAACTGGGCTCAGCCTAACAAATGGTGACAGCAATTTGGAATTCTCAGGCAGGCCACGGCCAGGCCAAATGCGTAAGGGTGTAATGAGGTCTGTGGGCAAAATCACACATTCCAGCTCCCAGGAAAGGTGGGCCTCTCCCCAGCGCCACGTCCTCCTCGGACCTCCACCATCAAGGCCATCTCAATGAACGTCCACCGAGCAACCACCTCTAGGGATGGGGTGTGCACTCAACACCAGGATAGAAAGAAATGCAAAAAAGCAGTTTGTTCTCAAAGAGTCCATTTCTGAGACAGATGCAAAGACTGTAAAACTTGGAAAGGAAGGAGAACTGAGGTCCAGTGACAGACACTGACCAGTAACTAGCAAACATTTGATCCTTATCTGTCCATTCAAGGCTGGTGTTATGGGGTGATCTGTGTCCTCCAAAAGATACGGTGAAGAACTAACTCCCATGTTTTGGTTTGCCAGGGCTGTGTAAGAAAAGTACCACGAACTGGGTGGTTCCAGCACCAGAAGTGTGTTGTCTCACGGCTCTGGATCAGAGATCGAGGTGCCGGCAGGACAAGGCTCCCGCCTAAAGGGACTCAATCCGTGCCTCTCCCCTGGCTCCCGAGGGGTGGCCGCAGTCCGTGAGAGTCCTTGGCTTGTGGTGGCACAACCGTGCCTCTTTTGCATGGCCGTCTCTCCGTCGGTGTCCCCATTTCCTCTCCTTCTAAGAACACTGGTTGCATTGGATCAGGGCCCACACCCTAATCCAGGATGGCCTTGTCTTCACTGAGCACCCTCAAAGACCTTGTTTCCAAAGAGGGCGGCATTCGCAGCCCTGGGGCTGGGGCTTGAGTCATTCTTGTTGGGAGACCCAATTTAACAACAACCAACACACTGGTGCCCACGGCTGTGACCTTTTGGAAAGAGGGTTTCTGCAGGTGCCATTGAGGTAAGATGAGGTCACCCTGAATTGGGGTGTGCTCTGATCCAAGACAGGAATCCTTACAAGAGGGGAGCCCCAGGAGGCAGGGGGGGGCCTGGAGTGAATCGTCTCTATGTGTGAATTGCACGAGTGAATCGTCTGCACGCCAACACCAAGGACGGCCGCCACCACCAGAGGCTGGAGGTGAGAAGGCCTCTCCTTGGGAGGTTTGAGAGAGAGCACGGCCCCACTGACACCCCGATTCCAGTCTCCAGAGCTGCGAGGCGACACATTCCTGTCGTAAGCCACCCAGCTGTGACGCTTTGCTACGGCAGCCCTTGGAAGCTAAACTAAGACAGCATCACCCAACCAGGGACTGAAATCACATCAGGACCCAGCGATGCTGCGGGCACTCTGCATCTGTGGAGTGCCCACCCAGTCACAACCTCCCTATTCACTCTCGATTCTTATTGTGGAAAATGACACTGGAGGGGGTTGGAGCAATGACTCCGAAGATCTAAAGATCAGGAAGTGTTTTCAGTGGCCAGAGACGAGATGAGAAAATCAAACTGGGGAATCTTGGGGTTCGATGGGGATGGGGGTCGGGGATTAGAGGGGAGGAAGGGTCGAATCTCCCTGCATGCCCGGCCTGAGACCACATCTTCTTGCTGCGTGGCCTCCCCTCCAACCAACTGGATGCCCAGCAGTGGGCTGTTCTTTCCTGGTGTGTTGGGTGGATCCATCACTTCCTTGAGTAAAAACAATAATAGACTCTTCAGTGGCTCCCCAGTGTCTGTAGAAGACACTCCAAATTCCCCAGCGCCAACCTGCTTTCCATCTCCAAATCCCACCACTGCCCTCGCACCCATGGAGCTCCAGCCAAGATGAATTCTGCTGGCTCCAAACCCCTTGGCTCCAAACAGCCCCCAAAATTCTGCCTCTGGGATGCTCACCACCCCACTTTCTTGAAGACCCACAGAGCCCCCAGTTTCTGCTACATTAAACCTTCCCTTTTGAACAGTACCCCCTCAAAGACTACCCTCCCAATCCACTGCCGAGGGGAGGCCCCTCTCCTCCTGGGCTCTCTTGAGACTCGTGGTCTACTTCGAACACCACAGCTGGCACGCTGCACCCCAGTCCTTAGCTCCCTAACCTGATTGCTTCCTTGAAGGCTGGAGAGGTGGCTGCTCTATCTTCATGTTTCTTGCCCAAGGTGGGGCTCAGGGCCATCTGTCCAATGGAGGAAGGTTTCATTCAATAACAAGGACTCAGGCACAGGTAAACCCAAAGACACAAAGGAGTACGGGACCGGGCCCCTTCCCTCCACCTGTTTAGAATGTACCTGGGAAAACATCATGAAACTGACTCTCAAGAAGGCCAGTGACCACAGGCTGCCCAGCAGGGCGCAGGGTGGGGTAGGCCTGAGAGCCTTGGCCGGAGAGGGGCATGTCCACCCTGTCACCGGGCATGCATGTTCCTGGGTACCACGAACACCTGGCTGTGCCCCCATCTGTCACATGCGCTAGAGTGAGAACGCCATCTCCGCTTCCTTCTGTCCCATCACCCTGCCACAGAATGTGATGGGAGTACAAAAGTGAACACGTGTGGCTTGTTGAGGGCTTGCCGCACATGGATTTAGGAGGACGTTCGGCACAGTGGGGGTCTGTGGTCTGCCCATTTAGCCACCCCGCCCTGGCGGTACAGCTGACCAGCACAGGCTGGGGGGCAGGGTCTCGCGGGCTGCACAGACAAGAAATGCTTCCCAACGCTGGTCCCCAGCAAGCAGCCAGAAAGAAAGAGCGTCATTATCTCTGAATCCGATACCACAGGGGCACACAGAGTGGTGGGTGCATTTGCCTGGGGCTGGCCAAGGGGCTGGGAAGACACCGAGACTCAGGTCCCATCTGACGCGATAACCAAGACTGCAAAACGCCAGCACACTGTGATTTCCAAACAGCAGTCACTGATTTACCACCTCCTCAACACACACACACACACACACACACACACATTCAAATGCTATTTAACATTTCTTTTTCAATCAACCCACTTTTGACAACCAAGTTTACTTTAAAGGAGACTCGTTCTTGCTCCCACAGAAACGCTGGTATATCTTTTCCTGAACATATTAACTTAAAATGAGAAAAAGAGAGTTCCTCTTGGACACCACTTTGGGAAATGTGTTCTGGTGCCTGTCACTCATTTTACGGATGAGGAAACCGAGGCTCGTTGAGTTTTACTGAAAGGGGTTTTCCCCTGATGTTCATTTATGAGTTAAAAGGCTCGATTCAGATGAGCTAGCAAGGAGGGGCAGGCTCTGGGGTTTAACTGCTGTCTCGGGTTCCACTAACAGGTCTAACTAGTGATTTAGCTGTGTCTTAGTACTTGATGCCATGAAGAAATGACTGAAGCCACAGAATCCAAAGGGGGCGGAGTTGGAGCCACGGTCCTTCGGCAATGCCCCGGCAGACAGCAGCTCATGCAAGCGGCTGCACTGAAAACCAACCAGCGAACAGGCTGCCTGACATTTTCAGCCGACGCAAACGCCGCTGGCCCTTGGCTATGGCTCAGGAGTGAGGGCTGCCCCTCAGCTGGCTGGTTTCGAGTCTGCCTCTCAGCCTTAATGGATGGGAAGGAACCGTTTCTATTTTTTCCACCAGTTTATCAAAGGACACAAAAAAATTGTGAAATGAATGAATTTCCCTCCTAAAAAGCTCCCATGGCCATGAATTACCGATCAAGATATCTGGAGCAATAGACAAATTACTAATCAATGTATTTCATCAATATCTACTAAGAGAATGAGAGAGAACAGAATTCTTCTACCTACTCCCATCCCACTCACCCTCAAATATTCACAGCACTTATTTACAGTGGTACAAAAATGGAAACAACCCATTTGTTGGGTAACAAATTCGGACTGAGGGTACCAAATCTATAGGAAAGGTTACGTGCCCATAAAAATTCATTTTCTAAGAATATTTAATAGAATGGAAAAATCCATACAACACAATGTGGAGAAGAATTAAAATCACAAATTTTATAAAATCTTATTCCACTTTGTTTGAGAGAATGTCTATTTCATTGAAAAATAAGAGGCAAATTTCACACTAAATGCTGACACTGATTATCTCTGGGTGGCAAGTACACGGATAATATTTTCTTCTTTTTACTTTCCTTCATTTTCCTAAGCTTTCTACTTTATACTAAAAAGTGCATTTCATAAAATGAACTCCCATTTTAATTCACCAACACCAAGCCATGATTCCAGCAGGTTCTTTACAACCTTGCAAGGCCATTTTCTAAGTATGTATGAAGGCACAAGATCTCAGAGGCTAGTTCTGAAAGGCTGCAAATATTTGACAGAGCACCTACGATAACGTACTAATCCCAGATCTCCTACAGTGATGTACCAATCCCAGACCTCTTACAATGACACATAACTCCAAAGCACCTACAGTGATGGACTAATCCCAGGGCACCTACAGTGATGGACTAATCCCAGAGGCCTAATAATGATACACTAACCCCAAAGCACCCACAGTAATGTACTAATCCCAGATCTCCTACAGTGATGTACCAATCCCAGACCTCTTACAATGACACATAACTCCAAAGCACCTACAGTGATGGACTAATCCCAGAGGCCTAATAATGATACACTAACCCCAAAGCACCCACAGTAATGTACTAATCCTGGAGCACCTACAGTGATGTACTAATCCCAGAGAGTGAAAGTCTGGGCTTCCCAACTACAGCTCTGTGATTTCAAATCTCTTAAATTTTTAAATGAAAAAAGACAAGTACTCTGTTCCTCCCAGTTTTGTCATTCTACCAACCAGGAGACAAAGAGCTACCTAATAGAAAATGTGGGAAGGGAAAAAAGCCAATGCAGAAAGGATCCTAAAAGAGCAAGGCCCGACCACACCAAGGAGCCTGAACCACCCTGACCCGGCTTCTCCCAGCAGGAAAGTCGGCCGGTGAGGCCAGGAGCCAGGAGTGAGGTCAAAGAGCCCACCGCGTGGGTGAGGCCAGGAGCCACGAGTGAGGTCAAAGAGCCCACCGCGTGGGTGAGGCCAGGAGCCACGAGTGAGGTCAAAGAGCCCACCGCGTGGGACCAACGTCAAGTCACAACTGCAGGTGGACATGGCGTCGGCACCGGCTTTTACTGGAAGCACAATGATAAAATTTAAAAAGGTCAGATGCTCCTTTCTGAACACTCCCACTGACACACTGGGGTGTGTTTTAACTTTACACATTTTTATTTTTGAGGAACACATTCTAGATTTTTTTTTCTGCTCTTCACTCAAACAAATGAAGTACAGAAAAATATAAAGAAATAAGAAAAATATGACTCCACTAAACAGATGTTCATAAATTACTTCAACATTCCTCGATGTTACATGTCCAGGTTTCCAAATTTTTGCTACTATACAGGGCACAGGAAGGACCATCTTTAAACCTAATCCTTCTCAGCATTTTGGATTCTTTTCCCAGGCCGACTTTGTAGTAGAGTATGAAGCATTGCCAAAGGTTTTCTTGGAAGGCTATGGTAATTTATACTCCTAACAGCAGTGGGTGTCCACTTCCCACCTTTGCCAGCAGTTCAAGAAAAGCTTTGCTAATCTGGCAAGTGGGGAATGGACTACTAAAGTTCAATTCATGTTCCTTTAAATGCATATTCTTTTGACCTACAGTCAAAGTTTTTCAAATACTTACCACTTATTTCCTATTTTGTGGACTATAGTTTTGCATCCTTTACTCAATTATATTCTAACATGTTATCTTATCAGTTGCAAATATCTTCTCCACTCTGTTGCTTGCACTAATTCATTTGCTAACTTGATAGTATCTCAATTATGCAACTAAATCAATCTTTCCTTTGTTCTCCTCAGGTGCCTTGAAGAAGAGAAAGGCCTTCCTTAAAGGGTAATTACATATATATACACTTCAGTTTTCAGCTGCTTCAACTGTTATAGGCCATCATGATTTAATTTAGAACACAGCCTGGAAGAATCTTTTTTCCCTCAACTTACTGGAGATTGGGATTTATCTCTAGCCAAGCTGTGAGTATAAGCAGATAAAGAGTAATTTTCGCTTTTTGGAGACTGAGTTGATGAAAGGGCAAATGGTGTTGACCAGAACGTTGATAGGAGTGAGAACATTAAAATGACTAAACCGATGGCACATATTTAATTAACTGTGATAAACCTGAAAGCTGCTATATGAATGCCATTCTGCTATATGAACCGCTGTTTTCTCATGCAGAGCCTGTTTTATCCATAAAAGCTCTCCCTCCAGAATCAATGTGATAAATCTTAATCTCTCAATAAACTTTTTTTTGCACAAAAAACAATTCCAAGTCAATTTGAATATTCTTTTTTTGATCTGTTCCATGTGATCTTTGTCTCTTGTGCCCTACTGGGAAATTCAATAAATATGCCCATCTATTTTCTTTTACTTAAAAAAAATTGGCTTGTGTACTGACATTAATGTACAGATAACTTATTTTGCTGCTCAGTGAGGAACTTTACAAAATTAATTATCAAACAGCTAAGCAATTACTCTTGCATGAGTTCCGGAACAATTTGTTCCCTCTTGACTGGTGTGATGTCAACTTAACGTATTTTAAATGTGTATATGCACTAGAGTCTGCATCTGGGCTATTTTGTGTCATCAGTCTGCCTGTTTTATAGCAATATGTACCCTTATTTAACCACAATAGCTTTACAATGTTTTGCTATATTATATGGAATGACTAGTTTCCACGCACCATTCTATTTCAATGTCCTATTAGTTATTTTTATCTATTTTTTTCCTTCTAAATGAATAATTTAATAAAATGTCTCCCCAGCTCCTCATTCCCTCAAAAAAGTAATCCTGATGACTGTGATTTTGCTGCAACTGCATTGGTAAGGACTGATGTCTTTCCATTGTTCCATCTTTTCTCCTATAAACAAGGTCTGACTCCTTTTATTGAACACAGAGTCCCAGGGCAGACTGGGGAGTTGCTTCTAAGAAACAGCCAGAGAGTAAGCCTCCATTGCCAGCTGCCCTTGTAAGCCCCAAAGCAGCCTCAGACAATACTAAACAAATGGGTAGGGCTGGGTTCCAATAAAACTTTATTTATAAAAGCAAGTGGAGGGCCGTGGCTTGCTGCCCCTGGTGCAGAGGCTGTGAGTCTGGGGGATCTGTCTAGAGCCGGACTCAAAGCTCGGCACCACCACTTGCCAGCTGAGTGGCTTTGTGCAAAATAGCCATGTGACCTTGTAAACTCTGGTGTCCTCAGCTGCAGAATGGAAACAAACAGGGCCCATGAGGCTTCAACGAGATAATACACGAAAAGCACTTACACAGTGCCTGGCACCCATCAAGTGTTGAGTCGGTACTGAAGTACTAATAGCAAAGAAGTAAATCTTTAAAAACTCTAGAAGAGTTTCCTTCAGACAACATCAAAACATTTTAGATTTGGGTATTGATTCTGTAGCCCCCGCGAATATCATCTCTTCTCCCTGTTAAATGTCCAACAGGTATTGCTGGGAAAGAGAAGTGATTTATTTCTACATCTAGGCATTTTCAAGTGAGTAATTAATATCTTGTTGTAAAAAATCCAGGTAAAACATGACCATGAGTTCTTAATAACCTGCACGCTCGGCTCTACAGCCTTCCCAAGTTTGCCACAGCTCAGCCCTTCCTATTTTGTCCCTTTTACCTTTTTGTCACAAATTGTCTTCCTCCTTGCTGGTTCCCTCCCTGCTCCTCGGCCACCAGCTGCACTTTTACTTTTCTTTCCTATAATTTGGCCAATAACCAATTAAGACACACCCTGAAGCCATTTACAGCATCCAAGGGATTTTTTTTAAACAAATCAATCTCTCCAGTGGCATCTCACTGCACTTAGAATAAAACCTAACCTCCCACCGTGGCCCCAGGGCCCTTGCATGGGTGATGCCCCCTGTCTGGCCAGCTTTATCCCAGGAACTTCGCTTGGCTGATAACTTTTGCCCCCCTAGCAACACAGCCACCCTTGCCCTATTCTATTGTTTTCTTTACAGCACTTGCCTTTACCTCAGCTCATCCCTTCTTGTTTATTTCCTGGCTTCTTCCCAGAAGAAAAACTTCCTGAACAAACTCCACCTTGTCCTCAGATGAATCGACTCTCAGAACAGGGTCAGGTGTGAACTAATCACTCAAGAAAATGGGTTAAGGTAACCCCACACCAGGGGAGAATTCGCAGTGCCTCGTTCGCATCTCCCTGTCACCCAGCAGTGCTCAGGGATGGAAACCATTCAATCAGTCCCAATTACCTGCATTAATGTCTTTTTTTGCTCAAAAATTTAAAGAACTCTTCGATTGAGGGGTGGCTTTCGTCCTCAATAAAGAGGAAGGTGGCAGCTTTTCAGTCGCTCAGAGGCTGAACCCCCACTGCACACTGACCTGGAACTAACAGCCTGTCCCCGCATGTACTCCACCGGGGGAGACTTGGGACAGGGGTGGCTGCTGTCTTACTCAAAGCCCACCCTGTCCCCACCTCGTGGGCACCGAGAAATTCCTCCTTACCTGAGGTAGGTGCCCAGACTCTTGCAGAATGAACGAGGGGCACGATCTCACAGAAGTTACAGGAAAGTCAGGATCCCCAACTCATCCAGCCTCCATTCTCTCACTCCCAGGGTTGGATAATATACACAACCCCAGACTCTGAAATTACACAACCTATGGACACGGCCCAGATGCCGTAGGCACCGGCTCACCCCCACCTTCCCTGAGGGCTGGGTATGAGAACCTGCGTCCCATTCCTGCCTGGAACTACGGGTAGTGGAGGGGCCTGAGAGGCGAGTCAGCTGTGCGGCCCTCTGCTCCCTGGCACCCACCATGCACCCCTGTTACACTTGAGGACGAACCAAAATGCCACGTGAATATTGGTACTTCTATTTGGCTCAGCCTAATACCCACATCCTGAAATAATTCCTTGCAGGTCTATTCATAAAGCCAGTGCCACCTAGAATTTCCAGAACGGGCTTTTAAAGAAGGGAGCAAAGAGGCGAGGCTGCCCACAGAAAGGGCATGGACAGGCTCGACACACAAACACTGCCTGTGGATGTGCAGGGCAGCGGCCAATCCCAAGGGCCACCCAGACGGCAGCGAGGCAACACACGGGCTTCCAAAAAATATCAACATCCACCTGGATCAGCAGAGCAGCTGATTTCCAGACATTTACCCCAAAAAGCTGATCAAAGATACAGAGAAAGACTGACTTCTGCAAATGCTCACCTAAGAGGTGAAAGGGAAAAACGGATGGAATTCTGCTATGTGGATGATTGGATACCAAAGAGCCAACTAAAAGGCTTTAAAAGAGCGTTTTAAAACATGAGAGACTATTAGTATGCCGAATTCAAAAAGCATTTTCCCAACAATATTACAACATGACTTCAATTTTCTTTTTGTGTGTAGGGAGGCAACATATTAACAAAATGCTAATAGAAACTGTAGCTGTGGGAAGTGAGATACTGGGCGATCTGTCATTTTTCTGAGTTCCTTAAATCTTCCAAAAGCAACATGTTTTACCCCTAAAGTGGGGGGATGTCATCAAGTGGAGATTCCTCTCCCCACCATGGAAGTCCTCTGTCTCCGGGCTAACTGAAGCCATGGCTGCTCCCCAGGTGCCGCTGTCCCTGTCCCTGTCCCTCCCACCCGGGGCAGAGGAACCTACCTCCCTAAGCCCAGAATAACATTTCACAGGCTAAGCAGGGCTACTCAAGTGACCTAGAGGGAAGTCACCTCACTTTCCAAATCTCTTCTCATGCACAGAAGAATCCAAAATGGGGAAATGCTCCTATTTTCATCCCTGGGATGTGCTGGTCCTCTGAACAAGTCCTTGCCCAGGTGCTGATGTCTGTCCCCAGCGTGGAGGCCTCCTGCTCTGAGGATGCCCCAGGCCCCTCACCCGAGGCCCTCTGGCTCCGAGCTGCCCAGGGAACTGTCTCCTCCTCTTCCTCTCAGTGGTGTCGCCTCTCTCTCTCTCAAGTCCGGGATTTCTCAACCTTGGCCCTAAGGCATTTGGGGCTGAACAGTTCTTGGTGGAGGCGGCCGCCCGTGCTTGTAGGGCAGTGAGCAGCCACCTGGCCTGGACCTGCCAGATGCAACAGGACCCCCTAAACCCCACCCCAAGTCGTGATGACCAAACATGCTCACGCAATCTCAGATAAGAAGGATCTTGAGCCATCCTTGTATTTCCCACACGCCCTGCACAGAGCAGCCAGATGACTAAATGGGGACAGCAGAGCACAGCCCTTGAGGAGGAGCCAAGTTCAAAGCCTGTGGCCTTGGGAAGTTGCCCAACCTCCCTGTGCCTCAGTGTTCGCACTTGCAAGAGGGAGGGGCCACAGTAGCGAGGCTCATCCACGGGATCGTGCACGCAGCCTGTTTAGCTTGGGGACCTGGTCACGGTAAAGGCCCGGAGGTGCTACCGGTTACACTTCTTACCAGCACCTATGGGCTCATGTTTTCAGAGTCCATGTGAGACACTTCCTCCCTTGCTGCTTCCCAATTGTACCACCATGGTCTGGAATGCAATGATTTTTGCTGCCACCAAGAATTAAATCAGGTTGGATGGATGGGTGTTTTATTTAAATGAGGCAATATAATTTCTTCATAAACCACTGATCAATCACTTCCTAAATCTTACCTCCATTGGTAGTTTTTGTAATTACAGGCTGCGTATAGTTCAGCAATAGTCACTGAGCCTTCTTTTTCTTTTCCCTGGTTTGAGCTCCTCCAAAACAGATCCAGGGGCTCAAGGTTTTGCAGTGACACAGCAAGTCACGCTCACGAGCAAGTACCTTTTGGAAGAAACCAAAATGCTGCCAGGCTGTGAGATTAAAGTGCTAGCCGGGGAGTTGTATATGTTTTCTTATCACCCTCCCTGGAGGCGATAACTGAGAGGCCCCTTCTCTGCCTGGTGTGGCCTCCTGCTTCCCAGCTTGTCTTTCTGTGTCTTTCCCATGCACACTTCAGACAACGGGAGCCCAAGAAGCAAATAAAAGTCAACCTCCCAAAACAGAGGGCTGCCTGTATAGCAAAAATTCGCCTTGCCTACATACTACCTGAAAACACCTTCCCAAGATCCAAAACCACCAGGCCATGCGCTGTCACTGCTCGCCACACATTCCTGAGGCATGACTCTGTGGTAATTACGCATCTCCATCTAAGGAGTTATTTGAAGAATCTTGCTCAGTCACCTCAAGAGCCACATGCAGGCATTTCTTCACGGTAACTGAATGGAAGTGCAGCTCATTGAGACTTTAAAGCAAGGCACTTTCACTAAGATACGGGAGCTATGCCACTGATTAATACACTCAAACTGTTGGAAAACAGGAAGGCAGGGACCAGGGACTGACTGAATCCAGCAGAAGGGGGCCCCTGCAGGCGACGTAGCAAAACCAGGGGTTGAGACGTTCTTCCCTCTCCAAGCAGAGTGACGGCAGGAGCTCTCAAGGCCACGGTGACCCTGCCAGAAAATCCCATTCCTTCGGGAGTGGCCCTGCCAGGCTGCAGCAGTAGATGCGCCAACTGCAAACATGCTTAGTGTCCACAGATAAACCTCATGCAGAGTCACCGCCTGAAAATCAAACACTGCAGCAAAATCCCAAATAGAAACTTCCATTGGCAGGTAGAAGGTGAGTGGGAAGCCAGCTGAGGGTGAGAGAGAAGTGGGGTTGGGGGGCAGGTGAGCCTCCAGACAAACAGCTCCATGTCCGAGGTTCTTGCACAATTGGAAGGAAGAGGCGATGGAGCCTCCTCTCCCAGAAGGAGAAAGGGCTGCAGCGCAGTGAAAGCACCAGCAGGGGGGCAGGCCACTTAGCCAAGGCCTGAAGATTTCACCTCCTCCCCTAGTGGCCAGGGCTTCCCTGTTCTAAATCCACAGCTAGGGTTTTAATGTATCTTTCGGCACAAACTGAATCGCAGCCTTCAGTGATATACCAAGAGAAAATAATTCTGGAAAAAGACCAGGGATTGGAAATGCTGTTTTGGAAACCTTCATTTTTACCGTGAGCTAGATGGATGCCTGTCTTCCTCCAGTGCATTCACCTTCCCTGCAGTCTGTGAGAGAAGCAGGTCGTATCATCACCCCATTTAAAACATGAAGAAACTGTGAGTTTTCCATATCCAGCATCTTGCCTCTGGCCCCACAGCTAAGACACAGAAAAGCCCCGCTCACACAGCTGGGGTCCGTGACCCACCTCTCGGTCTTCTAGTGTGGTCCTGGGTTTTCTCACCTGATCCTTAGTTTCCTCGTCTGTAAAATATCACAACATCTCCCTCCTCCTCCCTGAACTGTAGTGAAGACTAAACTGGAGAGATGGGTGTGACCCAAAGAAGGAAACAGGGATTTTGCAGGTAGATGTGAGTGCAAACATCAGCTCCAGCTGTGTGCCTTTGGATAAGTTACTTAACCTCTCTGAGCTTCCATTCACATCATCTGTAGGATAGGGATAGCACTACCGGCCTCACCAGGTGATGCAGGAACTTGGTGGCCATTGTTCTTCATCGCCTTCCCTGGAGAACCAATGGTCAAGCACAGCACCGTGACCCCAAAAGCTAGGAGCTAGGGACTCCAACAAACTCATGGTCCCCCAAAATCTCAAAATCCCCTGCTTAATGTTTTCCTTTGGAGCACTGGCATTTATTAAAAACCAAAGTTACCATACTCAGTGGTGTCACTTTCTTCCAAGCTTGAAATTCCCCAGTTTGGGCAGAGTAACTGTTCTGGTTTGCTAATGCTGCTGTTATGCAAAATACCAGAAATGGATTGGCTTTTATAAAGGAGGTTTATTTGGTTACAAATTTACAGTCTAAAGGCCATGAAAATGTCTAAATGAAGGCATCAACACAAGTACACCTTCACTGAAGGAAGGCCATTGGCATCCGGAAAACCTCCATTAGCTGGGAAGGCACGTGGCTGGCGTCTGCTGATCCTGGGTTGTGTTGCAGCTCCTCTCTCAGCTCCTGTGCATTCTTCAAAGTGTCTCTGTTGGCTGTAGCACTTCCTTCTGTCTGTGAACACTTTTATAGGACCCAGTGACTCAATTAAGACCCACCCTGAATGGGTGGGGCAACACTTCCATGGAAATTATCCAGTCAAAGGTCTCGCCCACAGTTGATTGAGTCACATTTCCATGGAAACACTCAACCAAAGGATTCCAATCTAATCAACACTAATACGTCTGCCCTCACAAGTCTGCATCAAAGAACATGGCATTTTGGGGGAAATAATACATCCAAACTTGCACAGTTACTTAACTTCTTGGCACTTCCATTCCCTCATCTGTAAAATGGGGATAATACCATTGACCTCTTAAAATTGGGTGGACAATATATGCTAATTCAGGTAAAGTTCCTGGAGTGCTTGGCACCAGGAACCTCTCCGTGATTCAGGGTTTCTCATCCTTGGTCCTGCTGAGGTACCATTTTGGACCTGACCGTTCTTGATGGGGAGAGAGGGGTGTGTCCTGCGCATCGTGAGATGTTGAGCAGCACCCCTGGTCTCTACCCATTAGATGCCAGTAGCACCCTCTCCTCAGGTGTGATAACCGAAAATGTCTCCCAACACCGCTCAATGTCTCCTGGGGGCAGAAATCCCCAAAGTGAAGCTATGTGGATGTGGTTATTTATCCTACTCCTTGACCCTTAAATCCAAGCCACTGTGCAACTTGTGGCCCTCCTGGTCTTTCTTGCTTCCTTTTCGCTCCTTTGCCCAGCTGGCTGCGGGCCAACCCGCCTCCACCTATAGCCCCCAAGGGCTCCCCTTTAACAGGATTTTCCAACCCTGGCTGCTGACGAGAATCACCTGGGTGCTTTCAAGCTGTGCAGAGGCCCGAGTCCCAACCCAGGGACTCCTCAGGATTTTTTCAAAGCTCCCCCAAGTCATTCTAGTGTGTAGACAGGGCTGAGAATTAATGCCCAGGAAACCAGCCTGGGCCCATGCACCCATCCACCCAGCAATCTACAAGAGTCCCATCACCTAGGCTCCAGATCCCATTCTCAGTCTCGACTGCAAATCGTTGCCTGACAGGCTCCTCCTCCAGACCCAACCGGATGCTCCCTACCTGTGAGGACTTGGCCCAACCCCAAACCCTCTAAATCACCTACTATTTGCATGGCCTTTTCACTGGGAAAAAATTCCACTCATTCAACATCCAAGACGCCATCTGCTTTGGCCCCACCACGTCCCACCCAACCACCTGACTGCAACAGGGCCTTACGCTGGAGGGACCTCAACCCCTGACCCTCGAACAAGGCCCCTCCCATCCTCCCATCTAAAACCCAAGCCCGTCATAATGCTTGGCCTTGGCTTCATTTTTTTTCTTTTGCTCTTCTGTTCCCCTTGCTTGGAACGTTCCCTCTGCCTCTCCCAAGCCTGGCCAAATCCATCTATTTTCAGACTTTGCTGCCCAGAAAACCTTGTCTGGACCACTCTGTTGTCACCGACCAACCCTCTCCCCAATCACGAAAACACCTGAGGGCACAGCAGCAGTTTCTGGGTGTTACACGAGCCGCTGTGCCAACACTCTCGCTGCACCAAACTCAGAGGGAAAGTTCCTCTGCAGGATGTGCACAGACACACAGAGAAAGCACTCCTGCGATAGGCATCCCCGTACAGGCCGCAAATCCGGAAAGCCTGGGAGATGCGAGCCCTGATCATCAGACATTTTAACCTCAGAGAGAACGACTTGTGTCTTGATAGTGGCTGCTGGAGCCAACGAAGTCGCCCACAGAGAGCAGCCACCGTGCCCATTGATGTAGCCTCAGAGAACCTGGGCACGTGGGTGGTGTTCACCCCTGGGGAGCTGGCGTGGTGGTGGCTGGTGGGCAGAGAAGCCTCCCCGTCCCCGCTGGCAGCACAGGGCCAGCCAGACCTCGCCTGGCATGAGGTGGGACTGATCTTTTCTCCTGTGCATGAGGTGGGACCAATCTTTTCCCCTGTGTGAGGGGCCTGCAGAGTCCAGGAACACAGAGTTTGTATTTTTAGAAGCAGAACACATTCTCCAACGGAAGCCTTTGCAGAAACCCAGAACAAAAACCAGGCTCAACCAAAGCAGCTGTGCTCGAGGGGAGGAGGGGGAGGCAGAGGAGTGCATCTGGGTGAGGGGTGGGAACCCACCTATTTGCCCACCTGCCACCTTCGCTGGGCACACAGCCTGCTCCCTACCCCAGGCTGGGGAACAATTTAAGATTGGGAGAGTAAAACAGAACTACCACCTCGGAAAACTGAAACACACAACAGACCCAGCAATTCTACCCCAGGTATACAGACAATGCTTGTGTGGGTTTTATTCATGATAGCTGGAAACGACCCATACGCCCACGAACCAGAGAATAAACAAACACATGGTGTCTCTCAGATACTACCCCTTAGCCTTGAAAAGGAATGAACTGCTGGTGCACACAACCACCCGGGTGAGTCCTCAGACATTATATTGAATGTAGGAAGTGAAACACAAAAGAGCAAGTTATCACATGATTCCACTGACAGGCCATTCAAGAACAGGCAAAATTAATCTCTAAAAATCAGAACAGCAGTTGCAGGAAGGCGGTGGGGTTGGCCAGGAAGGGGCACAAGGGAACTTTCTTGGGAGCTGGACTGTGTTTGACGGGAGTGTGGGTTGCGTAGCTGGACTGTGGTTTGACGGGAGTGTAGGCATGTACCAACACTCAGGCACTCCGCATCTACACGATGCAGGTAACTGCACGATGCAGGTGTGTAGTTGTATGCACGATGCAGGTAACTGCATAACAAGAACAGGAAGAGCCACTCTCCCTGACCCAGCGTGGCCCTCTCCTATTAGAGGTGAAGCAGGCCAGGCAGGCATGGGGAGATTCTGCCCAGGGTCAGAGGCAAGCACAGCAGAGCTGGGCGCAGAACCCAGGTCTCTGGGCTCCCAGCCTGGGGTGCCTTCAGATGGACGTCAGTCCTGCCTGCAGCTCCACATGATGGAAGCGTTTCCTGGGCCAGAGAGAATCAACTGGAATCACCTGCAGCTGATGCCCCAAGCCCAGCCCTGATTGCTGCTCACGTTTATTGGGGTACTGAACAGCTGCAGACAAAGGCTCAGCCCACCACCCCATCACACCCCACACGGCCACTCCAGAGGGAGTCTCTGGAGGCCACAGGTATGTGGCATCCAGTGTCTCCCAGCTCAGCAGGGTGGAACGGAGATGGGAACAAAGGGAAGAAGGCAGCAGGAAAAGAGGCCGGGGAGCATGAGGGCCACCAGCTGGCGCCAGGGCCAGAGCATCCCCGGGGGGCGCAGTTCAGCCAGCTGGGCAGGGTGAAACAGGAAACCACAGCGTGGCTCGTGAGCAAGCCAGGTCTACGGCACACAGGTCGCTGGCAGTAAAAGGAAAAGCCCTCCTTCCTAGTGGAGCGGATCTCAATCCCCACTCAGGCACAGAAAGTACAAATACGGCGTCATCCTTGCTCTACACAGGGCACACAAGTACGGGGATACAGCACAATGAGAACAAAGACTTTCCCAATGACGTGGGTTGCTCCCTTCACTCCCATTGAAAGAGTTTTATGGAAAACGTTCATAAAGATCCCCCTTCTCAATCGGTGTAAACAGCACAGGCAGCACACTGTGACTCTGAGGAAGGCTCCGGGGTGATCCCTAGGGCTGTCAATTCTGAACTATGCTGGAATGCAGGGGTGACCAGGGGATGCCCCCCATGGAGGCCTGGGCATCTTCCTGCTGTCCCTTCTTGGGCAGCTGTCACCCCAGGAGCTCTGCGTGGCTGCCAGTGCCATGACATCCATGCGAGGGCAGAGGGAAGGTACCAGAGCACGTGGACCAGGCGGGGTCCTTAAACCAACCAGCTCCCTCTCAGTCAGCACCAAGTCGGTGGTCTCTGGCTGAGCACCCCTACCTGGGGCAACCTCTGGAGACCTGTGCCCCCAAATGCCCTGATATACTTTGTTACAAATGGTTGTTGGATTGTGTGTCTGTCCAGCCACCCCGTAAGCTCCAGGTCGGCAAGGACTGTATGTCTTTCAGTGTCCCCAGCTTCTTGGCAGAGCCCACGACAGTCACTGGGTAAAGAGCAGTGAAACGAATGAAGGGCTTTTTCTTCGGGTTGCTCCCATCTCTCTGAGCGTGGATGTGGCTACTTCGCAAAAGCAAGACTTCCTCATTTCACGGCCTTCTTTGCTTCTCAAGTGCAGGCTTAGGTTCTGAAACCCTCAAGATTATCAGAAGTGGAGTCCTCCTTCATTTAACTCAGGAGGAAGCATGTCCATCAGATACACAGGCACTGAGAATTCACTTGGCGTGATGCTACCCCCCACAAGGAGCATAAAGAAAAGCAAGGCCATTCCTGGTCTTCGAGGGGGTACAGGAACGTTGAGGACACACACCCGTACAAAACAGAACCCGTAATGCAAGGGTGAACCAACAACCGCGCCGGCCAACATTTGCATCCCAGCGTGTGCCAGGCACTGTCCCAAGGGGCCTTCCGCGTGTCAATTCCTTCAAACCCCACGACCGCCCTGCGGGGCTGCCACAGAGATGAGCTCCACCTCACAGACAAGGAACCATCTCACAGACAAGGTGCAGAGGAGCTGGGTACGGTGCCCAAGGTTTCAGGGCTACAGAAGGGTGGGCTGAGGCACCCCAGCAC
>PVKY010001494.1:0-31565 GCA_004027775.1 Bradypus variegatus | reverse complement strand
GGGATGCAAAATGAGACGAAATAGAGTCGGTGGCTGAGAGATCTCAAATGGAGTCGAGAGGTCACTCTGGTGGACATTCTTATGCACTATACAGATAACACCTCTTAGGTTTTAATGTGTTGCAATGGCTAGAAGTAAATACCTGAAACTACCAAACTCCAACCCAGCAGTCTGGACTCCTGAAGACGATTATATAATATAGATTACAAGGGGTGATAGTGTGATTGTGAAAACCTTGTAGATCACACCCCCTTTATTTAGTATATGGATGGATGAGTAGAAAGATGGGGATTAAAAACTAAATGACAAATGGTATGGGATGGGAGGATGGTTTGGGTGTTCTTTTTTCATTTTTATTTTTTTATTCTTGTTCTGATTCTTTCTGATGTAGGGAGAATGTTCAGAAATAGATTGTGGTGATGAACGCATAACTAGATGATCATACTGTGAATGGCTGACTGTATACCATGGATGATTGTATGTTATGTGATTGTGTTTGAAAGAAACTGAATTAAAAAAAACATAGCCACAATATCATTGTCACATGCTAAATCATTCACACTAGGAGGATTGCAAGAATCTACACATGTGGCAAGATTTCATACAACTACACCCCTCCTTCAAAAAAAAGTGCATGTAAAAACTAGCCAATAAGGTCTGTATCTGACTTAATTACATTACACTAACATCATTTTCCTGGTTTTGACCATACATTATGTATGGAAGATACTGAGCAAAGCTGGGTGAAAGGTACATGGAAACTTTCTGTACTACTTTTCCAACTTCTTGTGAGTCTGAAACATTTCTAAATTAAAAATGATTAAAAAAACAAAACAAAAAAACATGCGGAATCAGCAGGGCTAAGCTGTGTCAGATTCTGTCTTTACTTAAATCGTCCATGTTTTTTGTTCATCATGCATTGGGGAAGGGGGGCATTGATACTTATTTTAAAGAATATTCTCCTTGATCGCTGAGTTTTCTTGGCACCCCCTTAATTTTGCGCCTGAGTTTGTTCCCGCCCTGAGAATTAGAATTGATATCCCTGAAAAAAACATTTTACTTATTTAATTATATTAGAGCAGTTTCAAGTTTGCAGTAAAATCATGCAGAATGTCGAGTTTCCATATAGGCTCTGTCCTCTTGGATCTTCCTATTATTAACATATGCCACTCGTGTGGGACCTTTGTTACAATTCACGAACCAAAATTATTATAATTCTGCTATTAACCGTATGCAAGACACTTTTTTGGTCCTCTCTCCTCTCCCTTTTGACACAGGAAAGTCTGAGGTCGATCCGCTGCCTGGGGGGCACTAGGGAGCCAAGGAGAGCTCTGGAGCCGGGGAGTTCGGGGTCAGGGCAAATTCGAGATCCCAGAGGTTTGCTTTGGGTGAGGGCTGCAAGACTGAAGTCGGGGGTCGCCTGCAAAACAGGGCGCCATGCACGAGCTCCGGGGTCTTCGGGAAGGGACGGGGATCATGCATGTGTCTCAGGCCTGGGCGACCCGGGATCAGGGGTGGGGTGGGGGTGGGGTGGACGGTCGCTGCAGGTCCCGCCCCCCACCTGCCGCGCCAGGACCCGGATGTGCAGCGCGCGCGAGGCGCCGGGGTCCCTTAGGTCGGCCCCATGCTGCGCTGCACGCCCCGGCGACCGCCGCAGTGAAGCAGCCGTCCCCTCTCCCCATGCCGCCGGGCGTCCGGGCGCGCACCTAGCGGCCGCCTCATACAGGAGCCGCCGCACCTGGCTGCACTGTCGCCGGCCCCGCCGCCACCCCCGACTCGGTATCCGTTCCCGGGACCAACCACTTGACCCCGATCTGTGCGGGGCTCGGGTCTCTTTAAGAAGCCAGACGCAGCCAGGGGGTGGGTGGGCGGGGTTGTGGGGGCGGCCGCGGGCGAGCCTGATTGGCCCGAGGCCCGGGCGGCGGTCGCGGGCGCCTGCGCAGAGCGCCGAAGCGCGAGCCCGTTGGGGGGGCGGGCGCGTGGGCGCTAATTGGCCGCGGCGGCGGCCCCGCCCGCGGGTGGCGGGTGGTCACGTGACGCGACGGCTGGGGGCTCCCGGCGCGGGGGACGCTGGTGGCCAAGATGGCGGCGGAGCTGGTGGAGGCCAAAGTGAGTGAGCGGCGGCGCCGGCCCGGGCGGGCGGACGAGGGGGCGGGGGCGTGGGGCGGGCCGGGAGGGCCGAGGCCTGCGCCTTCCGCCCGGGGGCCCCGGGCGCGACCCGCTCGAGGCTTCAGCGCGGTGGGCCCCGGCCCCGGGGCTCGGGGTGCGGGCGGGGGGGCGGGGAGGCCGGGGGCGGGGCCCCCGACACCTCACCCCCGTCGTCGCGCAGGGGGTCCGGCCCCCCGGCTTGAGGCAGGGACCCCCTCAACCAACCACGAGCAGCCGGAGTCCGGGTCTCCCCGAACCCTTGGGGCCGCGCCGCGCCTCCCCGGCTAAGGCAGCAGAGCCTCCCCGGACGGCGTACCGGCTCGGGGTTCTCATTCCATCCGTCTCCCGAGCTGGTGTCGGTGCCTTTTGACCCGGGCTGGGGGGAGCAGCGGCGGCGCCCCGCCTTCCACGGCCTATGGGGCTTTCCCCTCCGCGCCCAGAAGATCGGGCTGGGGTTGGCGACTCCCGCCACCGGACCGCCCACCGCCATCGGGGGCCCTGGGGGAGCCCCCAAACCGCATGTGTCCGCCGGCGGGGTATTCCCCAGATCTGGAGCCCCTCTTCAGCACCTGCGGTAGTCCACGGGCCCCGCCCCCCTTCTGACACCCTCTCCCAGCCCCGGAGTGGCCTGGGGCCACCCCTCTTCCTCATCCCTCTGCCTACCTCCTGCCCCCTCTTCTGACCAGGGTGCTGAGCTTTGCTTCCCTCCTTTTTATTTTCTGTCCTGACAGCATCCTGGAGCCCATGGGCTGGCTTCTGGGGGCCGTAAGCACTCCATATGCAGGATCAGATCCCACTTCTGCACCTTGGCTGCTTCCCAGTACTCTGCTCCTTAGTGAGTCTACTTCCTAGGTCAGAGCTCTGGGTTTAGATCTCTTTGTGCACTCCCAGGTCTGGCTTCTGAGCCCCTTCCTTTTCTGCCTGATCCCCTCTTTCCATTCTTGGAAGATCTCTGACTGTCTTCAGGATAGGCCTTTTTCTTTAGAGAGCTCCTGCTATTTCTCCCCCTGACTGTAGGTCAAGAGGCTTCTCCGCATTTGTCCCAGGGAAGTTACTTTCTTTTAGATGCCTTCTCAGGGGTGAGGATCCCCAAACCCTTGTCTCTCACCAGGGTCCCCCTGCCCTTAGAAGTTCACTCACAGCCATTGCTCCCAGAGTGGGGTAGGGACCCCGGCTTTCCTAGGACTGAAACACTGCCCTCCCCTCCCCAGGGTCTTGACCTGTAAATGCTTGCTTTCTTCTCTCCCCTGGCTCTCTTCTCCCTTTCCACTGGGATCTGGCACGCAGCCCTCAAGGTTCCAGGATTATAATGTGTGTCCCCCGTGATCCCCCCACAATACCATGTCACGCATACTCCTGCCCTCTCTAGGGTTTTGAGAAATTGCCGGTCTGCTGTGGAGCTGTGGAGGACTGGACTCCGCAAGCCCAAGGTGGCAGCCTCCCCGCTCCAAGTCCCCTAGAGCCGTGAAACTCAACCTCCTTGCAGAGCTGTGACTCTGGGCCTCCACCCCCAGGCCCCGTGGAGGAGGGTAGGGTCTGCCCCCTTTTTTTCCATACTGTCCAGGGCCTTGAAATGTGATCTCATGAACTCTACTTGACCCGACGGTGGCTGCCCCCCCCCCCCACCATTTAAATCAAGTTGACCCTTCTTTCAAGTTGTGTAGTCCGTCAGCCTCCATTCCAGTGGATGCGAACAGCAGCCAAACCTCCCCCAATCCCAGGGAGCCTTTTTGCCTCCACCCTACAGTGCCTTAAACGTAACTGAAGCAGCCCTCCTTTTGTCAGAGGTTTTGGGGCTCCTGAGATTTTGCCCCTCTTTTCCCAGCGCCTTGCATTTGGATCTGGAGGTTTGCCTGTTGGGGTGCAAAAGAGAGAACATGGGGTCTTGGTCGATTGACTTTGAAATCTGAGTCTTAACTTGAGGACCACAAGGTGAGCTTAGGGGAGGAAGTCACGAGCTCCCCGAGCTCGTCTGCAGCATTTTGCGCAGCGCTCTACTTTTCTGGACAGAGGGGTCTTCGTTTTCCTTCCGTTTTCCTCCCGTTCTCAGATGCCGTGATGGAGAAAAGGTTCAGCTGCTCGGGGTCGATGTGTCTCCAGTGCAGAGTTGAAATTCTGCTCTGGGGGCCCGGAGCTGTTTATAAACAGTCAGGATGCAGCCACAGCAGGAAGTGATCTCCGGAGCATTTGGGGCTTCTTCCTGAATGTTCGTTTACCACCCCGCTCACCCCCACCCCACCAATGTCAAGGGCAGGCTGCTCGGTGGTGGCAGCTGCTGAGAAATTTGAGTCGTGAACATATGGCAGCTTGAGGGGTGTGCCCCAGGATGCTTGTGCAGCAGCTCCCAGCATCCCACCTGGCTGGAGGGGCTAGGCCTGGGTGGGGGTGAGGGCCGGGGCTTCCGGCACCAGCTGATGTCAGCAGATCCCCTGTGGTCAGACCCCCAGTAGCCGAGCCCACCTGCCTTCAGTTCCATAGCGGTTATTAAGCTTCCACATGATACCGTGTCTCCCTAGAAGGGCTTGGGCCTCTTCCAGAAGAACCATCTTGTCCACAGCCTTTTTTCCGCTCAAGGTAGAAGGCAGGCTGAGGGGGCTAAGCCACTTTGTTTTCAGAGGCATCCTGGACTCTTTGAAAGCCGGCAGACCTCATAGGTCCCCAGGCACGGGGTGTGCCGGTGAGAGAGGATCCTGCGGTGTCCCCAGGCAGGTGGAGGTGAGTAGAGGAAGGAAAATGCCCTGGAGAGCCTGATGAAGTGAGCGCGAGTGCCCACGCTGCCACTGACAGCTTGGGAGGCCTTGGGGCAGCCTGTCCCCTTCTATGAGCCCCAGTGTCCTCACTGGCCTCATGGGTGTGGGTTGCTGTGAGATTCGCGGTGTTGAAAGGCTCTTCCTGATGTCTGGCACCAGGTAGATGCTCTGGGTCCTAGCCCTTTGGGATTGTGTGAGGATGGGGGTTGAAGGATAGTCTTACAGCGGGAAAAGCCTCCCCATCTCATGTCTCTCTGTTGCTTTGAGACCAGACAGCCTCCTCCACCTTAGGCAGGATCCTGGCCTTGTAGAGCCAAAAGGATTCTTAGTGTGTTCCTGTCTCACGCTGACAGACGAAGGGACCGAAGGTCAGAGAGGCCTGACCACTGGCCCAGTGTCGCCCGGTGGTTTGGAGTGGAGCCTGGATTTGAACCCAGGGCTCCTCCTGACTCCCTGGGCCTTTGTCAGGCTCCGAGCCAGAATGTGCTGCCCAAGCCCCTTCGCTTTGCTGTTAAACAGCCAGGAAACTGGAAACCCCAAACCTTTCTGGTGTTGAGGCTGCTAAATAAACACCCTGGCGGGGTTACCACCCAGCTCTGTCAGGAGCTTTCAGGTTGAGTTTAAGCCATTTATTGGTTTCTTTGGGTGATGTCCTGCCTCACGCTTGCCAGCTTTCCATATCCACCCTTGTCACTTGTACTTTTTTTTTCCCCCGTTCCCCTCTGGAAGTTTCTTTTCCCCACCACATTTCATTCATCAGAGGGCAGCCTCAGGGCTCAGAGTGGGTGGCCGAAACCCCACAGGCCCGGCCCCTGCGGCCACCTCCCTTACGAAGCCAACTGGGGACCCCTCATTCCCCTGGTTTCCCAGCATCTTGGGGAGGCCAGGCCACCACCAGACATCCCCAAATGAAACAGTGGGATCAGCCAAGCTCTTCTGTTTGGTTTGATTCTGTTTGAGAGGGACCCTGCCAAGCCCTATTCGTCACTTTGCTGCAGCTCTGCGAACAGCCTCTCGGGCTGCTGGGTTCCCAAAGGCTTCCCTCGGGCCGGTGGTGCTTAGCCAGGGCCGACTCTGCCTCCCAGGGACACCAGGCAATGTCTGGGGACATCTGTGGTTGTCCCAGCTCTGGGGCTGCTACTGGCACCCGGTGAGTGGACGCCAGGGCCGCGGACACTGCCCAGCATCCTAGCATGAGCAGAACGGTCCCCACTGCAGAGACTGTCCCTGCACCCGATGTCATTTGTGCCAAGGGGAGATGAGCAGACATTCCAGAAGCGTCAGCAGTGCTCAGGGGTCACGTAGTGGAATGGATCCCCCTCTGGCTTCAGAGGCGGGCCTGGGTTCAAATCTTCGTGCCACCTTACAGAACCTGCATTTCCTCTTCTGTAAGGTGGAGCTAATACCAACCTTGCGCAGGTGTTTCAAGGATGGACGTGAGGTATATAATCACGTGGCCGGCGCAGTTCCTGACAGGTGGTTGGTATTTGGTCCATTGTGGCGTCCATCTTTTCTACCGAAGGGTAGAAACTTTTGTGGCTGGTAGTGAGCACCCGCTCTGCCAAGTGCTTTATGTGGTCACCTCATCTGGTCCATCCAGTGTCCCGACAAGGGGGATACCCTTGTCATCTCCACGCAGCTGACTCAGAGACTGAGGGTCAGAGAGGCTCTCAGCATTGGCCGGTTAGGAAGCAGCAGACATTGTTTTATGGGTAAAGCAAGATTCCCAGTTCCTGCCTGGGAGATGCTTTAGGGCTTGAAGAGGGGAAGAGAGCACTTAAAATAGAAGGCAGCAAGGTGGCAGTCAGAGGAGCAGGCTTTTCTTGTGTTGGTGTTGCCAGAGGAAGGCTCGATGGGGTGGAGGAGGAGGGTGGGGCTCGAGCATCCCTGTAGAAGGAAAGGTGAGCTGGAGCCAAGGCTTGGAACTGGGACCCTGCCCGGGCCCGTCTGCCTACAGGAGGTCTCCTCCTCCCCTGGGCTCCCCAGGAACCCAAGGAGGCGTGGGGGCAGGGGTTCCCGCCAAGTAGGTGTGACGGTATGGACAGCTCCACTTGTAATGGTCCCGCGATCCAGGGACTGGGGGAGGTGGCCACACCCCTGTGGTGTCTCTTGGCCCCGGTGGCTCTCCCAGTCACGCGCCTGTGTGTGGTTGCTCTCCCACAGAACATGGTGATGAGTTTTCGAGTCTCCGACCTTCAGATGCTCCTGGGTTTCGTTGGCCGGAGTAAGAGCGGACTTAAGCATGAACTTGTCACCAGGGCCCTGCAGCTGGTCCAGTTTGACTGTAGCCCCGAGCTGTTCAAGAAGATCAAGGAGCTCTATGAGACCCGCTATGCCAAGAAGAACCCGGAGCCCGTGCTCCAGCCCCACCGGCCCCTGGACCCCCTGACCATGCCCTCAGCCTACGACCGGGCGGGCGTGGTGCCCAGGACTCCCCTCTCGGGCCCCAACATTGACTACCCCACGCTCTATGGGAAGTACTTAAATGGACTGGGACGGTTGCCCACCAAGGCCCTCAAGCCAGAAGTCCGCCTGGTGAAGCTGCCCTTCTTCAACACGCTGGACGAGCTGCTGAAGCCAACCGAGTTAGGTGAGTCGGCCACTCCCCGGTGGGGAGTCCTGGCTTCTCAGTTATCCCCGAGCAGCTGCCGGCCAGCCACATGATCGACCTTGGGGGATGTTTTCTGGAAAGGGTGGTGGGGGTTGGGTGAGGGGTTTCCTTCCCAGGAAGCCAGGGGCTGGCCTTCGGGTCTTTGTATCAGCTACTACCGCTGTGTAACAAACAGGCCCCAAACTCAGCAGCTTAAAACAACAGACATTTATGATCCTCCCGTTTCTGTGGGTGGGGAACTCAGAAGCGGCTTGGCTGGGGGGCAGGTGTTCCTCCTCAGGCTCCCTCGGGAGGTTACGCGTCCAGTAGTCGGCCGGTCTGAGGTCATCCGAAGGCCCAGCGGGCGGCTGAGTGTCCCCGGAGCAAGTGATCCGAGGGGAAGGGAAGGACAGTGAGCGCGCACGCATGGGTGCTCGTTGGGAGCGGATTTTGTCCGGTGGATGCTCCTGGGCAGGCTGGTCTAGGTGACTCCTGGTTGCTCGTGCCCTGGGCCCCTGAGAGGTCAGGGACGGTCAGGATGGAGGAATTAATCAAGGGCTCCAGGGTTCTGCCCTTTCTCTTTTACCTGTTCCCACACATTGACTGGGCCCCCTTGTGTGCTGGGACCGTGACATACAAGGCAGGGCAGGGTGAGCCCCCTCAGCCCCTTCCCTGGCAGCCTCAGGTCTGGTCTCAGCCTGAGCCCCGCTCCTTCCCTGGTGGAGAAGGTGTTGCGCGTCCAGGATCCCCAGAGAGCTGGGGGTTCACGGGACCCCTTGTCGGCCTGTGTCCAGGCCCTCAGATTTTGCCAGGCTCCTGCTTGTTCCTGGGCCTGCCCCCTTTGTCCCCCAGCCCAGGCCCCACTCACCCCTGCCTTCAGGCACCACCTATTGCAGTGCCCACTGGTGCCAGGCAGTGTTCCAGGCTCTGGGAACAAAGCAGGGACTTGAGGGTACCCTGCAGCCACTATCGGCATCTCCGATTCAACCACCCACATCTTTCTTGAGTTGCCAGACCCGGGGCCCAGGCACGAGTTGGCACCCCTAAGTGTTTGCGGCTGGGTGCTATGGCCAGGGGCCCGGCTCTCCCTACCCCACGGGCCTGGGAGCCAAAGCCCTCCTAACACCGGCCCTGCAGCCTGCCTTGTGAGACCCCAAAGTCCTTGGGGCCCCCCTCTGCCAAGGGCTCTGTGGCATGCAGGCTGCAGCGCCAGCCAAGCCCCCCTCCCTGGCCGTGGGTCCTGGGGGGCTTGGCTGGAGAAAGGCACTGGTGGCTCGGGCACCTGAGCCCAGGGCTCCCACCCCGTGGTGGGCGGGCATGGCAGACTTCCCGGGGGGAAGTGGGGTAACCCAGTAGCACCTGCTCAGGGACTGCAGGGCCCATGTTCAGTTCCTTCAGACAACTGCCTGTGTCCTCCTCCCCCAGGTCCCTCTCTAGACTCGGGCACCTGTCTGTCCCCCGGCTCCCCAGCAGCCTTTGGGGCCTCAGGGAGTAGCTGGCTGGCACTGGAGGTTGGCCTGAATTTTGAGGCTCTTGAAAGCCAGGGAAGGGCCTGTGGGAGAGAAGGCAGGGGAGGCCAAGCTGCCACCAGGAAGTGGGGTGCAGGCGGGGCCTCACCTTCTCCGCCCACGAGCGTTTCCTTCCTGCCCAGTGGGCGCAGAGTGGCTCCTGTCCCACAATGCATCACTCGGCCCCGAGCCCCTGGGGACCCCATCACCTGATCTCCCGGAGCCTGCTCCCTGTTGTCTACACCAGGAACGACTCTGCCAGCTCAGAACAAAGGCACCGACCCCACCCTGCCGTTCCTCCTCCGTCTGAAGGCCTGGGTGGGGGGCTCTCACAGGGTGCACCCCCTTCCCCAGATCCACCTGGAAGGGCCCAGCTCCCCAGGAGAGCTGCCGGCGAGCACAGACTCAGGCCCGGAGAGGTGGCGAGTAAAGAGCCAGGGGACCAGCGATGCCCGTCAGGGGTGTCGTGGCTGGCTGGGGGCTGCCCTCCTCACCTGGGGACCTTCTCTTGGGGATCTGCTCTCCCCAACATCCCTTTGCCCCCGGCCATGACCCATCCATCCACATGAGGCTCAAACGCTCGGTCAGTTTCCCCGGAAGAGCACCAGCCACCTCTGGGACGGAGACCGTGCCAGGGACAGGGGCGTAAATCACGGGGAATGGAATGCTGGGCGGGGGAGGGGCGGGATGAAAGAGCCACGGGCTGTGGGGGCTGCCAGGGCCCTGGGAGGGAGCGAGGGGTCCCCTGCAGCCAGTGGGGGTGGGGGTGGGGGGCAGGAGGCCAGGGGGCCTGCTCGGGGCCTCGGAGCCATGTGCTCTCCCCCTCCTCCCGCCTGCTCTCCCTGGGGCTGGGCCAGCCTTCTGCCCCCCACCCCATTTCTGGGGCCCAGCTGGGCCTGCAGCCCCTTGCTGTGTGCACCTGCACCCCAGAGGGGAGGCGTCTGCTCAGAACCCCTCCGAGGTGCTGGGCTCCCGCCATCCTCTTGGCCTGGGGAGCCCGAATGCCCTCGTGTTCCCAGCCGGGAGAGGCTCCAGTGGCTGGAAGGCCCAGCTTCCCAGCCCCAGCAGCATCCGGGGAAGCCAAGAGCACAGGATGGGGTCAGAGCGCTTCAGCCCAGGTCCCCCAGCAGCTCCCCTGTCTGGCACACCCACTGGGGCAGAGCAGGCAGAGCTGGCCTGGGGGGCCCAGCCAGGCCCACGGGGAGATGGGCAGCTGTCATGAGGCATGCCGGCGGAAGGAAGGAAGTGTGGGTCTGGCCTGCTGCTTCTCCGCGGAGGCCCCCCGGCACTGTGCAGCCAGCCCTCGTGGTCGGGGGCCATCCTGCTAACTGAGATGCCAAGCACACCCCAGCTGACACCCGCATCCAAATCCCCAGGGGTCTCTGGATGCCCCCAATGCTGGCCGGTGCCAATGCTGGTCGAGAACCACTGCTCTGGCACCT
This sequence comes from Bradypus variegatus, assembly GCA_004027775.1. NCBI lineage: Eukaryota > Metazoa > Chordata > Mammalia > Pilosa > Bradypodidae > Bradypus > Bradypus variegatus. The sequence goes on along the minus strand of PVKY010001494.1, from coordinate 21,127 downwards.
GCTCTGCTGCGGGGGCCACTGAGAGCTCTTGTCAAGCCCCTCGGCCCTTGGCTGGCCTCACCCAGTGACAAGCCAACAGTCATGGTCCCTGCCCCACGTGCTGTGCCAGGTGGGGGCCTAGGAGGTGATTTGGCAGTGTTGGGAGATGCCTGTCCTCCTCAGGAAGGATGGGGCTCCTGGGGGGCCGTCAGGCATGGGAGCTCCTTAGTGCATGGCAGCAGGAAGGCTTCCTGGAGGCGGCAGCATTCCCGTCCAGACCCATGGATGGATCGTCATGAGCCAGGCAGACAGGAGGGGGCGGGGGGTTCCAGGCAGAGGGGCCGGCAAGTGCAGAGCCTGGCAGTGAGAGCGGCCCATTCACGGGCCTGAAAAGGGGCCATTGTGATGGGGTGGGGTGGCCGGGAGGGGGGATGGAGGGGCCTGGAAGCGGGTGCAGAGGCCTGGAGCCACGGAGACTCTGTGGGCCCCGCCAGGGAATGGTGACAGCCTCTCCCCAGGGGTGTGGCACTTGGGGCCAGCAAGCTCTTTGTGGGCTTATCTGGTTCGTCTCTCTTTGGAGGTGCACATTACCCCTTGATCGTCAATAAGGAAACTGGGGCGCAGAGGTGGCAGAATGGGCCTAGGCAGGCCCGGGGCCTCCTGGGTCCCCACCTCCTCGCTCCAGCTCCTTTACAGGGGGCCCTGACCCCCCCTCACCACCCCATGACCTTCCAGGGGGCTGGCAGATGGTTCTGCCCCCTTCTCTGCCTCCTCCACCAGGCGGTTGCTACCTGCCCGGGCTCCTCCTGGTCCCCCTGCCGCCAGTTCTCTTCACTGTGGTGGTCTGCTCTGCCCACGGCAGCCAGGGGGGCTTTTAAAAGAGATGCCGTCCGTGTTCACCCTTCCTGCACCAGAGCCTCCTCTACCTGAGCCCCATCCCCTCCTCCGCTCCAGCCCCACACCAGGCCCGGTCCTGCCCCAGGGCCTTTGCATGGTGGTTCCCGCTGTCCAGTGCGCCCTCTTTCTAGACACCCCCGTGCCATCTCCCTTGCCGCCTCCCAGTCTCAGTTCCCATGTCACTTCCTCTGAGGGGCCTCCCCAGTGGCCTGGTTTGGGGAGCCTCCCTCTCGCCCCCCTCTCCTCCTCCTGCCACCCTCTCACTCTCCACAGCCCGGCACTGAGAGCTGATGTCATTGGTTAATTTGTCCATTTTCTCATTTAACACCTGGACCTGGGGCTGGCGCTCCCCGGCAGCATCCCTGGCTGAGTCGGAGCATCCTCGGTGGAGGGCACGGTGTCACTGCCTGGGCAGAGGCTCCGGGCTGAGGCCTGCAGGGGCTGTGGTGGGAAATGCAAGGAGGAGGTGTCCCCTGAGCCCTCCACCACGTGACTGTTTTTTCCCGACAGCCACCTGCCTGCAGAGTCACAAGCCTTAGGGTGGAGGCAGAACCCCAGCTTCCTGAGACCAGAGCCCCCACGTGGAGCTAGTGGTACCACCTCCGAGGCGGAGAAGCTGCTGCATTGCCCCCATGCCCAGCCGGGGCTCTTGCCTGGTTTCCTTACCTTTTCGGGGTTCCCCCAGTCCCACCAGCCCTTAGACCCTGACCCCTGCCGCCCTGACTCAGTCTGGGGGAGCCGCTCAGGGCTCTAGTCTGGTGGCCTGGGGTCCCTGATGTGGAAGCCACAGCTTACTGGTGGTATTTAAAATTTTGTGAGATCACGTGCTCATCCCACAAGTTACAGGTTAACAGCAGAGCTGGCCCCTTTAAGTGATTTGGGCCCCTTCTGCCTGCCCCTCTGCATGTGCGATCAGACAAGCCCATGGGGGGTTCCTGCCTGCTGTCCCCCGTTGGACACACCTTTGCCGGGGGCATTTCTGAGGCCCCCCAGCTCCCAGGAGCAGATGGAGGGATGGGGCCCCTCGGTGGTGCCTCCAATTGTCTCTCGATGCCACTCGCTGCTCCTTAAGTCCTGCCACTTAGAGTGGGGGTCCCTCCCTCTCCCCCATGGCCCGGGGAGCCCTTTGTCCCAGCAGGCTCCCCTCAGCCACCTGGCCCCACCATTGGGGTCCCCAAGCTTGGTGGCACCAGAAGGGCTTGGTTCTCTTGCCCAGTGGCTGACTTGTTACCCTCCTTCAGTTTGCATAAATACCATTTTTAGGCCTGCCCGCTTAAAACACATTTTGTCTTGTTTTTAAAATTTTTTATTTTGTAATAATAGCTGACTACTAGGAAAGGTGCAAACGCAATACAAAGCAACACAGAGAAGTCCTGTGTATCCCCACCCAGATAAAATTTTTAAAATTCCGCCACACTTGTTCTGTCCTTTCTGTCTGTCATCCGTCGTCGCGTGTATCTTCTTAGTGAACGTTTGAGAGCAGGCTTTATGCCTCGTGTTCCTTCACCATTTAATGCTGCTGCAGACGTGTCCTAAGATCAAAGAACGACAGTAAATGCAGTTAACAAGTTCAGGGAATTTAACGCTGATGTAAAGCATGTAGTCTAGTTCCAGTTTTCTTGGTTGTCCCAGCAAGATTCTTCTGGGCCTGTTCTCCTCCGTTACCAGATCCGGCCCAGGAGGACGTTTTGGTTGACGAGGTGCCCACGTGCAGATCTAGCCGCCATTGTGGGCCTGCCGTGGGGCCCAAAACCGGGAAGGAGATCTGGAAGTGGTGTCCATTTATGGAAGATGAGGTGGGAAACAGTCAAGCAGGGAGGCAGTCAGGGGAGGCTTCGTTCCAGTAGCGTCCACAGAGACCGAGAGGATGGCAGGAAGATACATGGGGGTGGAGTGTTCCGGAAGCTGGCCCGTCGTGGGCAAAGGCCCCGAGGCGGGTTGTGCTTGGCTGGCGAGGAACTCGAGGCAGCCAGGCGCCCTGTGGATCAAGGCCACCAGGTCCCACCTCCTCAGGCCCCTGGCCCACCAAGGAACAGGGGGCTCCAGGATAGCCAGGGACGCCTCCGGATTCTGGACCCGAACAGCTGAGAGGATGCGCTGCTTGTGCTGTGGGGGGGGGGTTCAGGTTTGGGGGAGACCCACAGCCACCCCCTGGCCAACTGGGGGGTTCCTGCACCCCCTGCTTGGGACCCTGGGCATCTGTGACCCCCACCCTGTCTCTGCGCCCAGCTCGGGTGTCGGCTCCTGAGAGGCCTCCCTGCTTCCCGCCCCACCCCCTAATAATTGCTCCCCGGGCACCTCCGGCAGGCCTCGGCGTGTTTGAGGTCGCCTCCACGGGCTCCCCTCGCCCCAATTAGGCACCTTCCCCAGGAGGCTCCTCCAGGACGCTGCAGCCGCCTCGCACGGGGACCAACGGGCTCTCAGCAAACAAGGACAGCTAACCAGCCGCAGGGGCAGCGTGGGCAGCTGCTGTCTCGTCCTCCTCTCCCTGTGCTGATGCCCCATTCTCAGGGCCAGGGCTGCCCAGTGGTGCCCCAAGGAGTGGGTTCTAGAAGGACATGGGCCAGCCGTGGCAGTGATGGGAGAGGACGTGGTCCCGTGGCTTGGCACACTGGGGCCTGGGGGCCAAATCCCTGTGGCTGACTCTCGGTAAACAGTTTTTTGTGCACGGCCACGCGTTGCAGTTGTGGTCCGTGGCTGCTCTCACACCATGGAGGATGGAGTGGACTCGTCATAACAGGGTGTCCCAGATGTAGACTAGCCACTCCCTGGCCCTTGACAGAAGTTGGTCGGCCTCTGTTCTGGGGTTCTCCGGATAAAACAGGACCCTTCCTGCCTGTCCCCAGCCACTGGGGGCTACGGCTGTGGCGGATTCTCGCGTCTCCTTCCAGAGACACTTTTTGGGGCACATAGAAGCCGGTTTGCATCGGTGCAGCCTCACTCCCTCTCCTTTTTTACACAAATAGTGTAACATACAGGCTGCCATGCACCTGCCCGCACTTCAGTGCAGCGTGGAGATTACTCTCGGCAGAACCTCAAGAGTGTTCTGGTTCTTGATCATCTGAGGTTGTGGCTAAGTAGTTCTCCCTTGTATGGCATCCCGGGGTGCAGTTAACTGGCCCACCGTGAGAGAGCCAGTCTGTGTGGCACGTGTGAGTGTATCTGCATGGTGTGTGAGTGTGTACGTGCCTTTACCACATGCCTATGTGTGTGTGTGGCTGGAGTTGGGGGTCCTCCAACATGGAGCTGGTTGCTGGCTGCCGTTTCCAGGGGTTCCCGCTCCTACAAGCCACACCCCCATCCCTCTTTATTTCTTCCATGCCCCCAATCGTGGCTTCTCAGTGTAATTTTTTTAAATGTTAAGTTATATACAATGAAATACACAGATTTTAAATGTATAGTTTGAGTTTTAAGAAACATATGTACCCCAGTAATCCAACCCCCTGACAAAATAACATTGCCACCACGGAAAGTTCCCTTGTGCTCCTTCCAGTTCAGTCCTCATCCCCTACCCTCCCCAAGGCAACCACCGTTCCATTCTCTATCACTGTAGATAAGTTTTGCTTGTTCTGGAACGTGCCGCGAGGGCACAGGCAACACGTCCGCCTGTCCATCTGGCTTCCTTCACGCAGCGTGGTGCTTTTGCGAAGCATCTGCGCAGTTGTGTGTGTCGCGGGTTGTGCACTTTGTGTACACAGGTGCCACCACTTGCTTGTCCAGCCTCCTGTGGACGGCCGTTTGAGTCCATCCGTGAATTGGCCGTAAGTGTTCTCCTGTATTGCCTACGTTGTAGACACGTTTCCGTTTATTGTTCTGTTTTAAATACTTAGCGGGCACACGCATAACGGGGTGGGAAACTGGTGGTTTTCCCTCGTGGCTGTGGCACCAGCTTGTGCTCCCACCGGCCGCGGATGAGGGTCTCAGTGGCCCTGTGTCTTCCCAGCACTCGGAGCTGCCAGTCTTTTCCACACTGGTTTTCGAGTGGGTGTGTAGCCCACAACTGCACGTTCCTGGGACAAGCCCTCTCGGCCACGACTTGGTGCTCTTTCACTGGGTTTGATTGGCTTATGTTTTGTAGAGGGTTTTGTATCTGTGTTAACGAGGGATGCTTATTTACCTGTAATTTAATTTTCTTGACTTCTCTTTTACCATGTGCTGGCCTCATAGGAGTGAGACGTCCTCTTCCTCTCGCATTTCCTGAAAGTGTCTGTGTGAAGCATGTGTGGTTCCTTCCTTAAATGTTTGATAGAATTCATTGGTCCAGGACTGAAATTTTCTTTCTGGGAAGGTTTTTATTTGTGATTCAAACTTTTTCAACAGCTATAGAGCTGTTCAAATTTTGTTTCATTTGCATCTTTGACAGAATTTATCCATCATATCTGAGTTGCCAATTTACTGGCATAAAGCGCTTCGTCTCATCCCCCAGTTTGAGCCCAAAGCCTCTAGGATCTGTAGTGATGTCTCTTTCCAGTTCTGATATTGGGAATTTTGTGTTTTTGTGTGGTCTTATTTTTATCATTCAGTATAGCTAGGTGTTTGTGTCAGAGAGCAAAGTTTAGGCTCTGTTGATTTTCTCTGTTGTTCCATAAGATTTCCGTTTGTGTCTGTTATTTTCTGCCTTCTAAAAACTTTTTTCTTTGTTTTTTTTAACTTGATCAAAAAATTAAACAACGAACTAAAAAAAAATTTCAAAACCAAAACAAAGGAATAAGAAAAAACAACCTAAAATAACTACATTGCTTCCAACATGTTCCTACCATTCCCCAAGAAAATGAACAAACCATAGTTGTTCCTGTGCATTCCCATGACATTGTTTACCCCCTATGACTTATCTCTTCTAATTAGATTATCGTTCCCCCTTCACTATTTGCAATCTATAGCTAGGTCCCCTACATTCTACAATGTGAACCGTTTATTTTACATTTTCGATGGAGTTCACATTAGTGGTAACATACAGTATCTCTTCTTTTGTTTCTGACTTATTTTACTCAGCATTATGTCTTCAGGATTCATCCATGTTGTCATATGTTTCACGATCTCATTCCTTCTTACCCTTCTAATAACTTTGGCTTTAATTTGCCCTTTTCTTTCTAGCATCTTATGGGGGAAGTTTAAACCATTGTTTTTGCTTTTTCTTCTTCTTTATAAGCACTTAAAGCTATAACTTTCCCTCTGAGTGCCCTGTTGGCTGCCTCCCACCAACTTTGGAATGTCATGTGTTATTGTTTGGTGGAAAGCAGGTTCTGGCTGCCCTTGGGATTCTTGGAGGCACGGTGTGATTGAGTGATGAGCCCAGACTTGTAACTGCTGTGGCCCCAACCCCTCGCAGAGCCCCCTGCCTGCTTTGCAGGTGCTGTGTGGTCACCTGGATCCCGCTCCCCTCCCCCTCTCCCAGGGCCCCCCCAGTGCGGGGGGACTCCTTTCCCACGTCTCCTGGTTTCACCCCCAGTCCTCCTAGTCTACTTCCTTACCTCCTCGGCTGGCCTGTGAGGGCGCCAGGACCCAAGCCCCTGCCCGGCATTCACCGCGCCACCCCCAACGTCTGTGCCGAGCTGCTCACGCATCAGCGCAACCACTCAGTCCCTAGCGGAGCACTTGTCTGGGGGCGTGAGCAGACTCCGGGCACCAAGGGGCTGGTGCGGGGCGGGCAGAGGGCACCCTGCCAGCTGGGCCCTTCTTCCCGAGGGCTGTGAGCCTGCGAGGAGGAGGGGGGGACACGAACCCTGAGCCCTGGGTGCCGCCCTCCAGTCCCCACTTCTGGTGGGCTTGGGCAGGACCTGGGTCCCATTTCTGTCTCTGGGGCAGCCGTGGAGGTGGCCACAGGCAACACGTGTGCCAGTGACCAGACAGGACCTGACCCCGTGCTTGTCTTCAGTTCCACAGAACAACGAGAAGCTGCAGGAGAGCCCGTGCCTCTTCACGCTGACGCAGAGACAGGTGGAGCTGATCCGGAACTCCAGGTAGGCGGGGACTGGGCCCCATGCAAGGATCTGTGGCCCGGGCGGGGGGCATGGCTGTGTCCATCCTGAGGCCCAGTTAGGAGTGGCTGGGCCTGGTGCTTGCAGGTGTGCCCTGAGCAGGGGTTCTCCGCCATGGCACCGCTGATGGAGCTGGATTGTGGGGGTGCCTGGGGCATCGGGGTGCCACGCCTCCCTCCCCACCCCTGATCATGACAACCACAGATGTCCCTCAGCATGTGGTCTCCCGGGCAAAGACCCCTGACCCATGTGGCAGCTGTGTCCTGGCTGCGGCCTCCCTGGCATGAGCAGTGCTCATGGAAGCTGCCCCCCACCCCCGGCGTGTGCCCTGTGCCCAGGAACCTGTGGTGTCCCCCAGCAGCCCCAGGGCTTCCCAGAGGGGGCACTGGGGGTACCGGGGAGCTTTCAGCAGGGCTTGGGTTGAGCTGTCTCTGACCCACACGTGTCCTCTGCCCTGCTGTGGCCCCCACGGGAACATGTCCTGGACCCAGGACCGTGGGGGGTTCTGATTTCAGAACGGTGGCCCCAGACCATGCACTCGGCCTGTGTGACCCCAGGTGGGTGACCCCGCCTCTCCTCATCCCTAAACCTGTGGGTGTCGGGAGGTTCAGAGCCATCCTCGTTCAGAGCCCTCGGTGCCCAGGTTGGTTCTGTGGGGGTTCCCAGGACCCAGGCCTTCCCTCAGCCCCAGCTCTCCTCTGTTGCCCTCTGGCACGGTCCCACCCATTCCACAAACGGGGGTGCCCGTCCCTGTGGATGGCTGGCCTGCCTGCCTCTGCCTGCCTCTGCCGTCGGTGTGTGGTTCTGTCTCCACACGGTCCTTGCACATTTCTTTCTTTCTGTTTTTAAAAATTGAAATGTTTTCCACACCCACAAGATTCTCTCTGAAAAATGCATGCAGTTCAGTGGTTTTTAGTGTATTCACGAGGGCGTGCAACTAGCACCACCAAAGAAATTCTAGAACGTTCTGTTCCCCCAAAAAGTAAACCCATCCCCGTTAGCGGTCACCCCCCTCCGTGAGGCCCTGGCCACCACAGATCAACTTCCTGCCTCTCTGGACTTGCCTCTTCTGGGCATTTCCTATCAGTGGATCATGTGACATCTGGCCTTTTGTGCCCAGCTTCTTTGCTGGGTGTCACGTCCTCACGGTTCACCCCCATCGAGGCACAAGTCATGCTTCATTCCTTCCGATGGCTGGATTCCTGCTCTAGGTCCTGCGGGCCACTTTCTGTTTCTCCTGTCGTCGCGGATGGACATCCGGGTGGCTTCTGCTCGGGGGCAGCATGGCAAGGGCCGTGGTGAACCTCCATGTGCAGGCCTTTGCGTGGGTCCGTTTCTCCTCACAGCCCCCCAAGGGCCCTGTGGTTCCCGCTGCCGGGAACTGGCCGGCTGACGGTAGTGGGTGCTCCACAGCCCCTTTCGTTCCATAAACCCCGAGAGTGCCTCCAGGTGCCTTCCTGCCTTCTCTCGTCCTAGAGCTTTTGTGACCAACTTGTGTGTTTTCCAAGGAGGCAGGTCCCTTTCCAGCAGCCCCACAGATCCCCTCTCTCACCCAGCCTGCACAAAAGGTGCCTGGGCTTCAGTTTCCCCGGCTGAGAGGAGGGGCGCTTTGTCCAGCTGAGCCCCCACCCCTGCTTGGAGCTGGGCTGAGGCCTGGTGCCGCTCTGGGGGCATGTGAGGCCGGAGTGGCCCCACCTCAGGCCTGTGCCCCACGGTGGGGCTAGGGCTGGGCTGGCAGCCTGGGGCACATGGCCAGTGGGTGCCTCTGCCTGTTGGTGCCTTGCTTTACCCCTCCGTGGGGGCTAGTGGCCAGCCTCTGCCCACTGGCCTTGGCGATGGGTGCCATTGGTGCAGGTGAGAGTGTTCTGGGTGGTGCTCTTGGGCCTCCGGCTGCTGAGGTGGCCATGTGCTGTGTCTGGGCTCACCTGGAGACGCCCTCGGTGCCCCTGGGTGCAGCAGCCACATGGCCCGGAGCTTGCCGTCCTCACCGGCCCCTCTCCTCGACTTCCGCAGGGAGCTCCAGCCCGGGGTTAAAGCCGTGCAGGTTGTGCTCAGGTAAGCCCCGGGGCTGGCCCGTGGTCACCTCTGCCTGCCCCCGCGGGTGACCCCCTTCGCTGGAGGCCACAGCCTCCTACATCCCACCCCAGACCGCAGAGCCAGCTCCTCGGCTGCCCCTCGCAGAGCCCTTGGCGGCCCCTCCTCCTGTCCTGCCATCTGTCATCTGCTGTCCTCCGTCCACCCAGTTGCGCAGCCTGGGGACCTAGGATCCCCCCAAATCGCCTGTGTCCAAGCCAGCATCAACCTCTTCTCACATCCTCTGTAGCCCCTGTCACCCCCCACCTAGTCCCCCAGCTCCTGCCCTTGCCCCCCCAGCCTGAGGCAGGGCCATCTCCCCTCCACCCACGGCCCTCCAGGGCTCCCACCCATCTCAGGGTAAATGCCCCTGTGCTCCCCACGGCCTGCCAGGCCCCGCAAGCTCTGCCCAGTGCTCAGTCCCTCAGCCAGTCGGGAGGCCCCTCCTCTGCCCCCAGCTACCCCCGGTCTGGCCCCTTTGCCTCGTGAGTGCAGCCCCTGGCTCTGCCTTTGCTCTCACACAGTCACCCCGTTGTGGTCAGGGGGTCCCTGCTCTGCCTGAGCCCCCCACGCTCTCGCTTGTCCTGGCAGAATCTGCTACTCTGACGCCAGCTGCCCCCAGGAGGACCAGTACCCACCCAACATCGCTGTGAAGGTCAACCACAGCTACTGCTCTGTCCCGGTGAGCCCCTGCGTGGGGGGCGGGGGCGTCCCGGGACCTGCTCTGGCTCCCCCGGCTGACACGGTGGCCCCGGGCCCGTGGGTGACCCATGTGTCTGTCCCAGGGCTACTACCCCTCAAACAAGCCCGGAGTGGAGCCCAAGAGGCCCTGCCGCCCCATCAACCTCACCCACCTCATGTACCTGTCCTCAGCCACCAACCGCATCACCGTCACCTGGGGGAATTACGGCAAGGTGAGTGGCCCGGCTGCTGCCTGTCTGTCCGTCCTCCCTCCCTCCCACCCGGCCTCCTGTGCGCCCCTCCTGGCCTGGCCCAACGGACGCCCCCGCTGTGTCCCCAGAGCTACTCCGTGGCCTTGTACCTGGTGCGGCAGCTGACGTCCTCAGAGCTGCTGCAGAGGTTGAAGACCATTGGCATCAAGCACCCGGAGCTGTGCAAGGCGCTGGGTAAGCGGGCGGAGGCGGCCCTGCTGGGCCCTGGGGCGCCCGGGGCAGCCCGAGGGCGGAGCCTGGGATCTGCTCCAGGGCAGGCTGCTTCCATCCGCAGCCCACCAGGCCTGTCGTCCGCGGAGCAGCCCGGCGTGGACACGGGCCTCCTGGGGGCCCAGCTGGAGGACCCTGGGCACGGCCGGTCTCGCCCACCCTGGAGCAGCACCCGCCGGGCATGAGGGTGCCAGGGGGAAGGGGGTGGGTTTCCGGAGCGGGGACCTGCAGGTGCACAGGCCCGAGGCAGGGCCTCCTTCGGCAAGGAGTGGGGAGCCACGGGGGAGCCCAGGGGCGATGGAGGCTCCAAGCAGGTCCTCTGGCTGCGGGGGCGTGTGGGGGCGGCAGGGGGTGAGGTCATGGTGAGAGGTTGTGGGGTGATGGCAGAAGATCTGACCCTGAGGTAGGGGCCGCTGTTGCATGTATTTATTTTTAACAACCAAGAAAGACCAGAAACGGTGACCTCTGCCCTGCGGGGCCCAGGCCAGCCCTCTGAGGGGTGCGGGCCAGGGGTGGGGGACACTTCTGGCTCCTTCTCCCTCCTGCCCAGCAGCGCCTCAAGGCCCTCCCGTGGGGTCTCTGCTTCCCAGTGCCCTTGAGGGACTGAGGCCCAGAGAGGCCGGGCTCAGAGAACCCCAGCCTTGGGCTCCCACGCCCACCTGCCAGTCCCTGCCCTGGCCTGCTCTCGGGGCCTGCTGGTGGCCGTGGGGGCAGGGCTGACCTCCGCCCCAGCAGGCTGCAGGCTGGGGAGGTGTCTGCTTGGGGCTGGGGCCCTGTCCCCCGGGTCCTGTTGGCTGGGGCCGGGGTGTGTGCACAGGTCTGAGGTCCGCTCCAGGGCGGGCACACGGGCGTCCTCTCCGCAGCAGGCCCAGCCCCAGCCCCTGTGCAGACGTCTGGGTTTCTCTCTAGGCACCTCCAGGAAGTCCTAGTCCCTGTCTCGCTTGAACACTTCCTGCACCTGTCCTCCCTCCACCCAGGGGAAGGAGCAAGACCCTGTTTTAAAGCCAGTTCAGCTGTCCCGGCTCCTCCCAACTGGCCAAGGCCCTGGGGTTCGCCATTCACACTCGTCAGCCAGACAGTGGGGCCCGCGGGGCGGGAATTCGTGTGAGGCGCGAGTGGCTAATGTGGCCTCGGCCGCCAGGAGGCTGGACCGTGGGGGTGTTGGGGGGTGCTGCGGGGGGGGGGCACCGGGAGGCTGTCCCCTCTCCCTCTGGATGGCGGCTCGCTCTGCCGGAAGGCAGGTCCCCTCAGCCTGCCCCACATGGTTCACACGAGACAGTGCAGCGGGGTACCTGGGTGGGCCCCAAGCCGGGGTGGGCTCTGCTCTGTGGGGAGGCCCTTCCCTGCCTGCCCCCATGGCCCCAGCTGCTCCAGGCCACCCTTGTTCCAAAGGCTCTCCCAGAACCTGGAGGGTGCCCTGGCCCCGTGTCCCCCACGCTGTGAGCAGAGCCCACAGAGAAGCCACAGAGGGAGCTGGGGTTTCCCAGCCAGTGGGTTTCATATGGAGAAGAGGCTGCGTCTCTCTCGCGCCCCTTCGTGTCCTGTCATGAGCATTTGTTGGTGGCGCATGGAGCTCCACGGCCCCATCTTTTCCTTTGTTGTAGCTGTCAGTTCAGCGTGCGAGGAAGATGTGCTCGTGGCCAGCGAACCTGCCCCAGACGGCAGCTAGAATGGGGGGGACAGTGGGGAGCGGTTCCATCCGTCACTGTGGTGGGGGCCGTGGGAAGCTCTGGGCCGGTGTGTGGCTTCCACGTTCCCAGCGGATTCCTCAGGCGTGGTTCCTGGTGGTGGAGCTCAGAGGCTCGGCTGCCTGAGCCTTTCCAGAATGATCTGTGGGTCGTGATGGGCTGCGTGGGCTGCCTGCTCCTGGGTGGGGCCTGTGGGTGCTGCCAGCTTGTCAGACATCACCGGTTCTGCCGAGACAGAGCCCTGGGCCCAGAGCGTCCCACCCTGGGGGCATTACCTCCTGTCCTGGGAGACGGGTGTCAGGGGGCCGGGTGGGGTCTTCCCCCACTTGGCAGTGTGAGCACAATGAAGGCCAGAGTTCAGAGCTAGGAAACCATCTTCATGGCAGCCCTTGCCAGCCCGGAACCTTCCGCCCCTTCCCCTCTCATGAGCCCGTCCCTCCTCCGCAGTCAAAGAGAAGCTGCGCCTGGACCCAGACAGCGAGATCGCCACCACCGGCGTGCGGGTGTCCCTCATCTGCCCCGTGAGTCAAGGGCCCTTCCCTCCGTCTGCCCTGTTGTCCTCCCGAGCCATCCGTCAACCTCAGTGTCCTCCCGTCCGCTGGGCCCCCAGCCTCAGTGCTCCCCGCACCTGCCGGGTCACGCCGGGTCAGGTGGCTGTCCCCAGACGCCCCGAGTCGCCAAGGGCAGGGGTGGGCTGGGCCAGGGTCCCCTGGCATCCCCAGTGCCCCGCATAGGTGGGTGTGACCCAGGAGGGTGGGGCCGGGCAGGCACCTGTCCACACTTGCTCACACCTGTCCCCGCCCCCAGCTGGTGAAGATGCGGCTGTCGGTGCCCTGCCGGGCGGAGACCTGCGCCCACCTGCAGTGCTTCGACGCCGTCTTCTACCTCCAGATGAACGAGAAGAAGCCCACCTGGATGTGCCCGGTGTGCGACAAGCCGGCCCCCTATGACCAGCTCATCATTGATGGGTGAGGGGCCGTCAGGGGCTCGAGGGGCACCGGGTTTGAGCCGCCCCGCTGTGTGCGGACAGAGCCGGACGGCCTCCACGTCACGTGCGGCACGGTGGGCAGGAGGCTCATAGATGGGCGTGGGGGGGCCAGGCCTGCTGCTTCCCTGCAGGCCTTGTCAGAGCCTTCACTGAGCGGGAGGCAGTGGGAGAGGCACAGGCACAGGTGCAGAAGCAGGCCTGGGGCTCAGTTTCCCCATGTAAACGGGGTCATGGGAGCCCGGTCATGCCAGGCCATCCAGAGTAAACACGGCTGTGGCTGTTCCTCCTGCAGCCCTTTGCTGAAGTTCTTGTGCCCACTTGTGCTTCTCTCGGTGGTGCTGCCCAGGCCAGGCCGGTGCCACACCACAGGGGACATGGGGGAAAATGTCCTTTCTCCCTGACAGGAGACTGGGTCTCAGGTTTAAGTTTCCAGAAACTGAGCTCTGCCATCTGTAGCACCTGCCCCAGCCACACCCGCCCGTGTCACCAGGCAGCCTGTGTTCTCGGGGGAGCTGTGTCCTGCACAGGGTGGCTGTCACGCCCTGTGCACATGCGGGCTGCAGGGACGCTGGAGGCTTCCTAACCCGGAGGCTGGGCCTTGTCATGCCGTGGGTCCTCAGGTCACCCCGGGGCAGTGCCCGGTGGGCTGTGGGCTCGTCAGGCCTTCCCAGGCGGCAGCTCTGATTGCTCCACGGAGGGCGAAACCGAGGCCCAGGGGCAGCCACCTGCCCAGGGTCTCCCAGCTTGCAGGTGGCTGGGTGGGACATGAACCCAGGTCTGGCTGACTGTCTGGGTCCTCCCAAGAAGGGCCAAGGCTCTGCCCCTAGCCGTGGGGCTTAGGATGGGGCGGGAGCCCCCAGAGCCAAGCATGAGGGACAGGCCTGAATGGCCACTTTGTTCCCTGCCTGGCTGCTCTGGGGCCTCCCCCTGCACACACAGGCCAGAGCAGGCCGCTGGGCACAGGGCCGTGGCAGGGGTGGCTCTGACGGTTCGAGGGGCAGGGGGCCTGGGGCAAGCAGGGGGGCTTCCTGGAGGGGGGATTCTCAGGTCAGGGCATTCATTTCACATCAGCTTTGCTCCTTTGTCCGTTTCTACCTTGAGTTGGGTAACTTGGGGTCCCCAGGCCTGTACCCCAGACCCTCTCTTGACCAGGGGAGAAGAGGGGTGGTGGTGTGTAGAGCTGGACCCATTGCGACGACCACTGTCTCGGGGAGGCAGGGCAAGGATGCTGCAGGGTGGGGCCTTGGGGGTGAGTAGGAGTTTCCCAGGAGGGGACGTGTGTGGCAGGGTCACCCAGGGGGTCTGTGGCTCTGTGGGTGCAAGGACAGAGGAGGCCTGCAGTGGGGCGGGGGCTGGTGGGTGGGAGAGGGCCGGCCAGGGCCGTGCTGCTGAGTCAGGGGCAGCCAGTGCCAGTGTGCTGCCCAGCAGACCCGAGGGGCATGTCAATAGGGAGAGTACCTGGTCACTTCTCTGGGGACAGCGAATGCTGCACCCGCCTCCTCCATGGAGGGGTAAACCGAGGCAGGGGCTTGGGCCAGCTGCCCACTGTGCTGGGACCCGGCCTGCTCCGGCTCCACCCTTGGAAGTGGTGGTGGGCGAGGCGGCCTGGCTCTGTGGCTGTGCCATCTGGTCACCTGGAGAGGGCTCCGGGCAGAGCAGGTTGCGGGGCCCCGTCCCCCAGCGTGTGCCGCTGTTGGTGGCGGACAGGGGCTCCTCAGGCATGAGACAGTCTCTTTCCCACTCCCAGCTCTGCCCTGTGGCTGGAGCGCGCCAACCCCCCCCACCCTGGGCCTCAGTGTCCTCGGAGGCCCCCGTCCCAGGGTCACCCCTCAGGCCTCAGCAGAGAATCTGGGTGGGGCAGGGGGGCCTGTTCTCTGTGCTCCAGAGCAGCTGTTCCAGCAAGGGACACTGCTGGCCGCACCACCCCATCGGTCTCTGAGAGGCGGGCCCTGGGGCTGGGAGCTGGAGGTGGAGGCACAGGCAGCTCAGCCCCCTTAGGAGCCTGCACGTGTATGTGTACATGTGTGCATGTGTGCGTGTACGTACGTGTGTGTATGCGTGTGTGTGCTTCAAGCTGGTCTGGAGGGAGCTTGGACGGTGCTTGGCGTGTGTCTCCGCCCAACCTTCGGTGCGGTTAATCGGGGTTCGGGGAGGGTGGGGCCCGGGGCAGGGGGTACAGGCCTCAGCCCTGCCCGTCTCATCCCCAGGCTGCTCTCCAAGATCCTGAGCGAGTGTGAGGACGCCGATGAGATCGAGTTCCTGGCCGACGGCTCGTGGTGTCCGGTCCGTGCCGAGAAGGAGCGGAGCTGCAGCCCGCAGTGCCCTGTCCTCGTCCTCGGTGAGCACCCTGGGCCTGGGGGCCTCGCTTCGGGGTCCACGCTGTGTGCTTCCCGCGTGTTGGTAGATGTGCCACCCTGGGGGGATGGGCTCGCAGGGACAGGGGCACCTCAGGGAGCTCAGGCTTGGGGGCATCCCTGCACGTCTGCCCGTGTGCAGGGCCCTCCCTGCCACCAGCCGTGTCCTGAAGACCCGCACCCTTGCCCATCACCCACAGGCACCTCGGACGCCAGTGGGCTCCTGGCCACCCCCAGCATCAATGCCGGCAGCGGTGCGGGCAGTGGCCCGGGCAGTGGGGCCGGCGTGGGCAGTGGCATGGAGAACGGGAAGCCGGGCACGGACGTGGTGGACCTCACGCTGGACAGCTCATCCTCGTCCTCGTCGTCGGAGGAGGACGAGGATGAGGAGGAGGAGGAGGAGGAGGACGGCCCCCGGCCGAAGCGCCGCTGCCCCTTCCAGAAGGGCCTGGTGTCAGCCTGCTGACCGCTGCCGGACATGCGGCCTCGGGGAGGAGTGGTTTCTCTTTTCTTTTCGTTGTTCATTTTGTTTTCCACCCCCGCCCCCGCCTCTCAGCACTTGTACCTCTGGACACTCCTGTCAGAGGATTAAAAAAGTAAAATGACAAAACCCAACAAAAAAGTTTAAAAAAAAAAAGCCCACAAAAAAAAGAAAAACGAAACACAAAAATCAAACTCTTACCAACGAGGCGAACCCCCCTCGGAGCCGCTTTTCCTGCAGTGTCCGGGCCCAAGACTGTGCCAACCCCAGCCGGGGGGCGGCCAGGACCCCGGGGAGCCGCCGCCACCGCTTCAAACCCGCTTCCGACATTCCAGCTGGAGCACGGGGGACCCGGGGCAGGCGGCTCCTGTGGACGGCGACCGCGGCGTCCCCGTGTGTCTGTCCCTTTGCTTTTCTCTCTGCAAATGTGTCCTCTTGCCCAGAGCCCCCCAAACGCGCCGAGCCGCAAGCTGTCTCAGCCAAGAAGCCATGGGGAGGGGATTTGGGGGTGGGGGGCGGAGGGGCCCGGGAGGGTGTAGCCACAGATGCGTTGTATTTTTCGGAAGTGCAATAACTTGGAATCCCAGAGGCCTGGTGTGGGCGTGGGGGGGTCTCAGTTTTTTAGCCAGCTACCTCGGTAAATCCAATTCAGGTTAACTTCCCCGCGGAGCGGGCTGGGGGCTCGCCGCCAGCCCCCGCCCACCCCGGGGCCAGCGGGGCTCCCCATTTGGGTGGGCTCGTTTTCGTTCTTGCTCTTGGGTTTCCAGACGGGTACGAGGTCTGCCCGCCACCCCCTCCCTGGGGGCCATGCTCTCGTCTTCCAACAGGACTCGGGGGGACCATCCCCCGGCCACCCACCAGCCTGGCCCCTGGCGGCCCCCTGGCCATGCCCCATCACCCCTTTGCCCCCCAGAGCCTGGGGTGGGGAGGGCAAGACGGCTCCCCTGGGATCCCCAAACCACCTGTGCCCGCCCTTTCGTCTTGTTTTGCTTTTTCTCTTCCCTGACCCCAGAACTATTTTTCTTTGTATCCACAGAACTCTCCTAGTCAGGAAGCAATATCATTTCAGGTTTCAAGAAGAAAGGGAAACAAGATCTGGTAGAGGGCAAATTCAGTTTCACTGTATAAACGCGGTCGTGCAGCTCGGCCCTCTCCGTCTGCACTGGCAGCCGGGGGCCGCAGTTTTCTAATATTTGTATTCTAATTTAATTGTTTTTTAAAAATGCAAATAAAAACGGTCAAGGCGAAGCCGCTGCGGCGCCTTGCTTTCCTGTCTGTGCCTTTTTTTGTTCTAAAGTATGTTGGGGCATCAGCCCGTGGGTGCCACTTCCTTCTCCCCCTTTGTTCCTCGAGGTTTGAGACTCCAAAGGAGAAAGATTCTGTGACTGCCCAGACTTGTGCTGGGCTTGGGAAGGTTTGGGCCGGCAGAGACTTCACCATCAACTCTGCCTACCTGGCAGAGTGGCCAAGCCACGCTCGGAAAAGCGAAAAGATGCCCCGCATCGTTAGCCACGAGGGAAACGCGAAGCCAGGCTGCAGCCAGGTCTGCACCGCGCCGGCGCGGCTGACCAGGAGCCCCGTGCCTCGCGGCGGGACTGTAAAACGGGGCGGCCCCTGGAGAGAAGGTTAAACAGAACTACTGTACGACCCGGCCACCCCGCTCCTGGGGACCCACCCGAGAGAAATGAAAACGGACACGCAAAAAGCTGCGCGTGACTGACAACAGCCGAGAGGAAATAACCCAAATGCCTGGCATCAGAAGAAGAGAGACACAAGTAAACTGGCCATGCCGTGAGGTACTCGCCAGCCGGGGCAAAGAACGACGTTGACACGGGCGACGAGGGTGGACCCTGACGACGACATGCTGAGTGAAAAGCCCGACACAAAAGGCCACCCCACTGGTGCGACCCGCCTGGACACAGGAAGTGGATCCGTGGCTGCCAGGGGCTGGGGAACGACAGCTAATGGGGACAGCGTCTCTTTCAGGGGAGATGGGAATGTTCTGGAATTTGTGGCGATGGTCATACAACCTTGTGAACAGCCCGAAACCCACTGGGCTGTACTTTAACTGGGTGAATGGTATCTTGGGAACAAAGCGTCTCTCAGGGTGTTGGACGCCCACGGCTGGGTGGCGGCTGTGCCTGCTTCCTTCCCAGTTTCTGGACTCAGAGGCCCGGGTCTCCTGGTGACTTGGGCTCTGCACACGGGGTGGCCTCTGGCCGGCCTCTGTGACGCACACGGCCTGGGCAGGGTGTTCGGGGCAGTGAGCAGTGTCGAACGCACCCAAGAAAGACCCAGGCCACTGTGGGACCCCAAGGTTCAAACCCCGTGACTGCCTCCCTGCTCCATCATAGCCACCGTGGAGGTCAGGGCTCCCTGGTGGGCTTGGTGGTTTAGGGCTGAGTGGGGCCCCACCACTTCCCTGGGGCTGCTCTCAGGAGCCCAATTCCCAGAAGAGGAAACTGAGGTTCCAAGTGGACCCGGCCATGGAGTGGGGTGGCCGCAGGCACCAGGCCTATGGGCTGAGTCTAGCAGGGGCCCAGAAGGGAGGAGGGGGTTGGATTGGGGGGTGGGGGGCAGCTCTGATTCCTGGCCCCAGGTCTTTGTTTTCCTGGGACCTGGCGGTGGGCAGCCCCTTGGGGACATCAGCTGGCTGGGGCACCCAGGGCCTCCGGAAAGGGTTTGGAGGTGTTGGAAGCCGAAGCCTGGCAACAGCCGTGACCTTGGTCACAACCTGCCGGGCTGGTTTACCCACCTGCCCCTTCCTGGTGCCACTGCTCACACCTGCCCCGGCGGGACGCCCCCAGCCACCCGCAGCCGGAGGGCCCCAGGCCGGGCACGTGGGGTGCGGGCTAAGTTTGGAATTCTCTCCTGGGCACCCAAAGACCCCCCCAAGTCAAGCAGACGAGGGCTCCAAGCCCCAGGGACTGGGCAGCCCCAAATCCTCGACTGATTGGGAGACAGAAGGGGTCCCCCCACCCACCCCCAAACCCTCCAATCCCACTCCCCAGCCTCCCCCCAGCAAAACACACAAAAAAACATCAAAATCAGGCACGGGAGGCGGCCACTGTCGTAACAGGCTGCGTTTAGTGGTTTTTTTATGTACAAGAAAAATGATATTTTTTTACCGGTTTTTCATCATCATTTGTCTCTTGTTTTTGTTTTATTACTTTTAAAGCTTCCCCCCCAACCCCCAAAAAGTGCATTTTTGTCCATTTATATATTCATTTTTAATCTCCCACACTTTATACTATAAAGACTCTCAAATACAGTCCGTGGAATGTGTCCTCTGTGCTGTGCGCCCTGCGGGCACTTGTCCCTGTCCCCCCCAAAATCCAAGGCACCGCGTGTCCGGCCGCAGCCGTGGGACGGGGTCTCCCTGGCCCCCTCCATCTCCTGGCCCCGTCCTCCCCTCCAACCCCCCCGTAAATCTATATATTTAGTGCGAGATAGTCCCATCTCGGAGGTGGTGGCTCCTGGGGTGCCAACCCCCCCAGGTTCCTGACCCGTCCTTTGCCAGCCACCCCATCCCCGCCACCTCCGGGAAGGCTGCTGCCTCAGCTTAAATAACTTTTTAAAATAAAACTGCAAATATAAATATCTTTCTTTCTCAAAAAATAGGACTTTTTGCTTTGCTTTTTTTTGTTGTTGTTGTTTTTTTTCTTTTTTCTCCTGTTTTTTTATTTTTATTTTTTCCTTTCAGCCGTGTAGGAGGCTTGGTCTCCCACAGTCCCAGCTGCCTGAACTAGCTTGGTCTTGGGGGGCCCCTGGCGGGGTGGGGGGGATGGGACTTTAGAGTGCAAAGAACCCCCACACTCCACCCACCTCCGGGGAAGGCCCTGAACGAAGCTGGGAGCCCCAGCAGAGGAACAGATACTACAAACAGGGTTACGAGACTAGCGGCCTTGCGGGGTCCTCCGGCAGAAGCCAAGAGGGGAGCAGGCTTTGGTTTCACCCGCTGGAGCCCCGGTGGGTTTACATTCACTGGTTTGCTTTTTTTTTTTTAATTTTTTAGTTTTTTTTTGCCTCCCTCCCCAACCCCCAAATCTCAAAAAAGGCGGCGGGGTGGGGGTGGCTCGGCAAGGACAAGCAGCGCGCTCTGTAGCTGGGGTGTCACGCTCCCTTGCTCCTGGGCCCCCCAGGCTGGTGACGGCCACAGATGGGGGCTCCCCCGGGCTTCTCTGGGCCAAGACACCCCCCAACACCCAGAGCCCCCACCTGAAGCCTGGGCCGAGCCTGGGCCTCACTCACCCTCTCTCACACACACACACACCCGGCCACACAACTTCACGCTGATGGAAATAACAATTTCGCTTTGTCTTTTTTGTTTTTTTTTCTATTTTTTTTGTACCAGGCAGTTGAAAAAAAACAAAAACACCCCCCCCACACACACACACACAA
Source organism: Bradypus variegatus (assembly GCA_004027775.1). NCBI lineage: Eukaryota > Metazoa > Chordata > Mammalia > Pilosa > Bradypodidae > Bradypus > Bradypus variegatus. Next base: position 1,125 of record PVKY010001494.1, on the reverse strand, counting down.
AAAACCCCCAAACAACCAAACAAAAAAAGCTTTAGCTCTGTCCTTTCTGACGAGTCGGCACGACCGTCCTCAAATCATTTTTGTTTGTTTGTTTTCCTGAAAAGCGAGAATTCAGCAGTATCTTTGGCAACACTTCATCACGACCTTAATTTAAAGAATAAAAATAAAATTGATCCACGTCTATATACAGTATGTGATGGCGTGGGGGGGAGCGGCGGTGGGGCTGGGGGCAGGCCCGGCTCTGGGCCCATGCGGACGCACGCGAGCGGCAGGAGGGAGGTTAAGGCAAAATGGGGGGCAGGGGAGGCGCGACTAGCGGAAGCTGAGCTCAGGAGCTGGGGGGCTCGGGGGTTTAGTGCAATTCCCGAGGAGGTGGGTGTTAAAAAAGAGCGCTGCCCGGTCGGTTTCAGAACCCCAAAAAGTCCGGCCGCCGCCCCCCCACCCCGGCTAGGACGACATCTGTGATTTTTGTTTTTCAATTGGTTTTATTGCGAAGGGACCTTAGGGACAGGGGATCCGGGACCCGGGCAGGACCCCGCCATGTGCTCCCGAAATCACCTCGCCCCGCAAGGAGCAGGTGTGCGGAGGCTGCCAGCTCACTGCCCCGGTCCCCCACGTGGATCCTGAGACATTTGGAGGGGGGGTGTTGACAGCTGACAGGCTGGGGAGAGGAAAAGAAACCTACCCTATGGGAAAGATGGTGGCAACTGCCTTCTTAAAAAGCTTCCCTTTAAAAAAAAACAAGGAAAAAAAAGACGTGTGGGTCACGGAGGGCACCGGGGAGGGCCAGCGGCTGGGGTGGGAGTGTGGGGAGCAGAGCTCACCCCCCCCACACACAACACCCCACCCCAGGCTTTGCATATGCAGGAGGGAGCCGGGGTGGGGGCCTCCCCAACCCTGGTCCCAGTCCGTGGCCTGAGGCCCGGTCAGCGCCGGGCCTTTGGGGAGCCAGAGGTTGGGGGGAGCAGGTACCAGCCCCCGGGTTACAGTCAGTGCCTTTGAGTAAAAAGAGGTGTGCCTGGGCTGGGGGGGTGTTGGTTGTAAGGCCCTGGAAGTGGGGCTCCACGGGTGGGGGGGGCGTCCACACATGTTGGAGGGCACGTCCTGAGGGGGGAGGCCCAGAAG
>PVKY010001493.1:0-31600 GCA_004027775.1 Bradypus variegatus | reverse complement strand
TTTTTTTAAGGTGTGTATGATGCATGCTTTTAGAAGTCCACATGTACCTACTCCTTGCTTACAACTGCATGCAATCATGCAGGAATATGATCACAGATGGGGAAAAAAATGCAAGTGGCAGGGTTATGAGTCAATTGTTGACTGCCCTGAGCAGGTGGGTGGTCCTGGGTTGTGTGTCTTTTCCTTTGAGAGGTATTCAGAAGGGGGATCTGGAGATGGGACAGGTGCTATTGGGTGAATTATTTTCCCTTTATATTTAAGTTCTATTCATATCAAAAAATATTTCCTACATTAACACAGTAGCCACCTGATGTTCACAACACAAGCTAATCTCCAAATTTGCACATAAGGAAATGTTCCTCCAGCTTTTCACGTCCTGAATCATGTCATGTCATGTGCATCACGTACTTATTCTCACATCTTTTTAACCATCTCTAAAGTTTTCTGTCTCACATAATGTCCTTTTTTTTTTCCATAAAGAAAAAAGTGTTGTTTTTTACCCCCTCACTTTGGGAGAGCTACCCAGTAACCAAGATAAGGAGAAACCAGCAAAGCCTTGTTGGGAGACAGGTGTGGGGCAGACAGCTGACACTCTGGCCTAGAGGTGCCTGATTCAAACTGGGTCCTTGCAAATCACAATGTCAGCATCAGGTTTGCACTCAAATAGCTGAGCTTGAAAATGTCAAACCTGTAAATACTAATCGTCTTTTGGAAGCAGAACAAGTTGAGGTGGACTGTTACATCGGTGGCCCCCAAGGAAGCCCGCTTCCTGCTGCCATGCCCCTGTGCAGGCCCATCTGACGTCGACACAGGCCTGGGCTGCGTAACTGGCTTTGCCCAATCTTTCATTAAGGAGGCATGGTGCAAGCAGAGCTTTGAGAAGTGCTTGTGCTTTAGGGCTTGTCATCTTGGAACATCCCCTCTTAGAATCCCATTGTTGTGCTTTAAGGAAGTCCTGGCCAGCTGGAGCTTGGAGAAGCCCAGGAGAATTCAGACAGCACATGGAGAAGAACAGAGGTCCCCAGCCCCTGCCAGCTGAACGCAGCCCCATCAGGAAGAAACTCCCTGTCAACCCACAGAATCTTGAGAAATAATGCATTGAGGCTGTTTTATGCCACTAAACTTTGGGGTAGTTTATTACATGGCAATAGATAAACACGTGGAAATATATACGTAGTTGTTGGGGATTAAACCATGTCCTGCTACAGAAATGCTCAAGTCTTAATCTGTGTTCCTGTGGGTGTGAACCCATTTGTAAACAGGGCCGTAGCTAAAGTGGGGACTTATTTGTGAATAGGATCTTTAACGATCCTGTTTTCAGTGAGGCCCAATTGAATCAAGGTAGCTTAATCCATATGGCTAACGTCCTTATAAGGAGAGGAAATCTAGACAGACACACAGATGACTAAGCAGGAGAAGTAGAAGCCAGGTGATGGAGGCAGAGATGCATTTACAAGCCAAAGAATCCCAAGGATTGCAGCAAGCCAGGGCCATAATGCTCCAAACTCCAGGAAAAAGCATGGCCTTTTGAGATCTTGACTTTGTACTTCTAGCCTCCAAAACCAGGAGACAATAAATTCCCATTGTTTAAGCCAACCCATTGTGTGGTACTGGCAAACTAAGCCAGTAGTATATATAGTAGAATAAGACAGAAAGAATAGTACAAAAGAAAATATACACAGTAAATCAAGACTATGTAAAAATGGATACCTATATCACAATACAGGATTAAAAAATTTTTTAATTATGTAGCATTTTCTGCTCACAAAGTAGTTTTTAAGCATGTATTTCCTTAAATGTACTGTAGGGATATAAAAAATATATATGCCATGGCCCTGATTCTCAAGAACTTCCAGGCAGTGCCAGACAGCTCTTGGGAAAAAGGTCTGTTACTTGCAGCTCAGAGAGGCACAGTGTGAATGGGAGAAGATCTGGGACTGGCTGAAGGCCAGTGTGGCTTCCAGGAGATGTAATGGGATCCTCTTTATAAAGAGAGGTGTCTCTCAATAAGGAAGAAGCTCCACTGGCAAAAAAATGAATCAGTGTGTGTGCATGCATGCACGTATGTGCATCTGTGCATGTATATGTGTGTGTATGCAAGCAAGAAGTAATCTAGCCTCGGAAAAACCCCTGTCCTGAGCACCGCTGCTAACGGCAGTGCTGGGTTCAACCCCAGGCTCAGGGACCTTTAGGAAACTCATTGACACGTCTTGCACTCTCTCAGCTCTTCAAGTCAGCTGCAGAACAAAACTTACTGTGGTTCCATCAGTAAGTGGGTGACACGATGAGACATGTGCAGCTGGGATGTTCTGAAGCTAACTGAACTCCTGTTGCCTGAAATACTCCAAATATGAGGCATGTGCAAAATTAGGAAAAGGCTGTAAGCCTTGGCCAGGAGGGCGTGACATCAGGGAAATTCCTTTTTTTTTTTTAAATAAACAACTTAAGTAACTGCAAAACAAGCTGCAACAAGAGCATAAAACTTCATTTCTATCATTTCAATGTCTTGATTGTGCAGATATGTTTTAAATACTAAATGTAAGAGCAAATAGCTATTGATGAAAAAACTAGGAAACCACTGGTCATGCTGTGTGTGAAAGCTTACTTTTTTTTTCTTTTTGATGCCTGTTTGTGGTTGTGATTTCATGCTCTATTTATAGGCAAATTTTCTGTTAGCGCTATTGCTTCTGGTTCATAAAGTGGATTAATGGTTAGACATTTCCTGGTATTCCAGAAAGAATGCCCTGGTCACCGGCCTGAAGCAGTCTGTGATTCTCTGTAGAAGCACATGGCATCACTCAGTCATTCTGGGCCCCACCGATTCTGAAAAGGAGATCACCTTATTCCTACCAACCCAGCGTCTTCTGTAACTGAGCCTGGGACTTCAGCAGTGAGTTGGGGGGCCAGGATCCCGTTTTCCATCCGTTTATTGACGGGGAAGAGCATCATGCTTGCGACACTTCTGATTTCCTTTGTGAAATAAAGAAATACTGAGTCACCTTTCCGAAGCATTCCAGTGATGAACTTCCTAGATTTCCCAAGACTTTTTTTATTTCATTTTTCCTCAATTAAGAAATTAGTGCAGTGAGTAGCCAAGTAAATGTCACAGAGGGTGGTGTTGACAGGTAGACCGGCTTCAGGTCAGGAAGTGATCAAACTGAACATGCCCTTTCCGTTCACTGAGGGCTCCATTTACGGGTACAGGAAATATTGCCCAGGTCCTACCCTGGGAAAGGAAGGGGCCAGCTACACAGTGTTGACTTTCCTCTCAAATTATCTCCTTCAATGGCCACTATGAGTTTTAATTGGAACTTTTTGTTCCAGCTGCTTTTTGAACCAGAACTCTGAGATCTTGATAAGGTTGAAGGCATCTTTCCTATTTTTTTTCTGGCCTTGTAGCCTGTTGCCTTGGATTGGCATCCGGGCTTATTGTTTTGCAGTCTGTACGAATAACCAAGTTCTGGGGCGAGGGTTCCATGACCCTATCTCCAGCAGGCTGTGACAGTGGTGGGGCCAGTGTCAGCCGGGATGTGGTCCTCACAGTGTCCTCTCAGAGGCCCACTGGGCACCTGAGGGTACAGGGCAGGTGAGAACTTCTCTCCTCAGGAGACATAGGACTGTGGGAGTACCTGTGGTGACAAATGAAGAAAACAAGCTCCTTGTACTTGGAACCCAGCTTGCTTGAGCAACCTTTGTGAACCTCTGCTTGGAGGCCCTGTCCATGCCCCATCAAGGTCAGGGAGGCCGTCATGGAATCACTTCCCGGGGAGGTGGGGAGAAGGAGTAAAGCATAGCAGTTCACCGCGCTGAGACCTTGGGCATGTCACTTAATTTTTCTGTGCCTCGGTTGGCTCATCTCTACATTGGGGGCTTTGGTAGTTTCTGCCTATAAGGATGAAAAAAGTGATCCGAATGCCTGACCCATAGTAGGCTCTCAGAAAGGGTTCAGCTATTAATATTAGTTGTAGGGTGATGGGAGAAATAGGAAGTCTTTCTATTGGCCTTGCTTCAGAAAACAATGCCAGCTGGCCCCTGCTAATCCAGTGCCCTCTCTCTGTCCCCACTTCAGCTGCAGAGGCCTTGTCCCAGTCAGGATGGCCCAGGGTTGCTGTCACACAGAACTTCTTCAGTCCTGGTCCTTGGATTTTATGGTCTGTCCTAGAATGACCGCCCATCCAAATTCAACACACGCTCCATCAGGTCAGGCATGAATGGGGAGGTGGCAAGTTGCTTAAGAATCTGTCTATTGTGCAAGAAGATAGAACACTGACATTGCAGGGGAAAAGCTGAATGATATAAATAAATGTTAATGTTAACAGTCCACTTTGGAAGTTCCTGAGAGACAGAGGATTTCAGAAAAGGGAGCAATCACTCCCACAGGGTAATCAGGGTGGACTTCATGAGGAGACAAGCATCTCTGATCTGAGACCCCAGGCGTTTGGCAAGGAATTTAGGAAAGCTGCTTGGAAAACAGCTCAGCGCCAGACGACAGCAGGGTTGGATGGAAGGGTGATGTGCCAATCAAGGATTCCTGGGTTCTAGCCCCGTCTCTGCTACTCAAGAGCTAATTCCAATGCCCAGCCCCCTTGCCTGTGAAATTAGGTTGTCTGGGGAGTTGACCAGAAGCTCCCCAGCCTCTCCACCAGCTTTCGAAGCCTAGGATTCTCTGCTCTCCACCCCAGCCCCCAGCCGTACTTCTGTGCACCTGGGGAAGGCACCACAACGAATTGATCTGACTCACGTTACAGTAACAGGATGTGTTTTAAATTTCTCTCCGGATCTGGAAAAAACCTAGAGTACCCAGGGTGGACCAGACTGTGTGTGTTTCCTGTTTCTCCGAAAGTTGACAGGCTGTCAGGATCCCGGGATCCGTGCATGCCAAAAAAGAAAGACAGCATCTCCCGGTGGGTCCCACCTCCCACTTCCCCTGCTCCTTAGCGGCTGGGCGTGGCTTCTTGCCTCACACTGGTGGCTGACACAGGAGCTGGGAGGTGTCATCCCTGCCTTGGGCCCCTGTCATTGGTGGACAGGAGCTGGAAGCTTCTGAAGGCTCTGGGGCACTGCAGCGCCCACAGCACGGGTCCTGGCTCAGGAGGCTCCACTTCAGGAGGATGTACTTGGCACATCTATCTGTGAGTTCCCTGCGGAACCTGCCCCCAGGATGTATTCCAGGCTGCAGACGCCAGGCCCATGCTTTCCTTTAAGTAAATCGAGCTGGATGAGACCCGAGTCTCCAATATGAGGTCCTCCTGGGCCCTGGGCCCCCAGAATGGAGGGTGGTGTTTGTAAGGCCGTTTTGCTGGATTAGGTGGGGGAGAAGACTGTATAGAGGAGAGGGTCAGAAATATCTGTCATACACATCACTAGTGTAACAAACACACACAGTGAACATTTAAAAAAAAATATTGTGCTAGCATATATACAACCCATTTCTCATTTTCAACGCTTTCATGTGTACAATTCAGTGGTGTTAATTACATTCACAACATTGTGCTACCAGCACCACCATCCATTTCCACAATTTTTTCACAGAAACTCTGTACTTCCCATTTTCCTCTCCCACCCCTTTCCCTGGTCACCTCAGATCTACTTTTTGTCTCTGAATTTGCCTATTCTAGGTATTTCATATATGTGAACAGTGGGCATTTTGAAGAGCATTGAATAGAGAGACTCCACAAAAGTGAAGGCCAGGGTGGCAGTCAGCTCCGAGGGTGAGTGCTGTGCCTGGGGCTGGCAGCAGGTGGCCTGACGGGGTGGCAGGGCAGTGGGCTCCGGAACCCAGAGATGACCGCGAGGGGCAGCGTTGCACCGAGAGCTGTGTGACCACAGTCACCCTTGCATACCCTGCAAGGGAATAAACACCCAGCCTCAGTATCCCATTGCCCGTCTCCTGTCAGGGTTCCCCATCGGCTGAACTGAACCAACCAAAATCCCGCAGACAGGGAACCTCATGGCCACAGTCCCCATTAGATGGTGTCCAGGGGCTCAGGGCAGTGACAAATAGAAGACGACCAGCACGACTAGCTAACTTTGAAGTGGTTTTATCTTTGCAGTTTAGTAATAGATGCATAAAATAGCTACAAACAGATGTCTCAAGAGTCAAACATTGACACCCCCCGAATGCTCTGCTTCACTCTGGCGTTGCCTCCTCAGGCCTATTCAAGGGTGGGCTTTCCTGAGGAACCCCAGCGGACACCCCAGCCTCACTGCTCCCAGGTCACACTTTCCTGCCTGGGGGTGACTGGGGAGCAGGTGCGTGGGCCTGCCCTCTCTCTAGGAAAGCCCCTGGAGTGGCTGCCCAGCTCTGAATCACACTTTCCACCCCGCGAGACCATTCAGAACCTTGAATTACTCGGCCATTGTCCCTTCTCAAGCCCACGTCTGTGCAATGAGTACAAGCTGAAGGAAAACATCAATGGCTGAAAATTGTTTAAAAATGAAAATAAACATATTCATTATCCTAACCATATAAAATATTAGAAGGAATTTTGCTTTTACAAAGAAAAAAACTCACCTGCAACTGTACCTACAAGGCAAAAGTGAAACTTTGCTCATTTATAAACAGAGACGTGAGGAAACATATTGGAGATGCGTGAACTCTTGTCCAGAGCACAGCTTTAGAAACTAGTCTCATTTGCTCATAGAAACTAGTCTCATTTGCTCATAGAAACTAGTCTCATTTGCTCATAGAAACTAGTCTCATTTGCTGACCACAATGAGTTAATAATCTAAAAGAAGCTGAAGAAAAGTAATATTTATTAGGTACTTCCTAGCTGTGTGATCTTTACCAAGTGTTTAACCCCTCTGTGCCTCCATCTTCTCATCTGTAGAATGGAAATAATTGTACTGCCTCTTAGGGTTTTGTGAGGATTAAATGAGTCCATTTAGGGAAAGCACTTGCACCATTTCTGGCACACTGTGAAGAGGTATTTAAGTGTTGCCTCAATATCAGCTATCAGTGCCATGTCCCAGGCTGGAGAGGGTGGTGCTGTTTTCCAATCAAAGCGGCTGCAGTGGGCAGTTTCTTCAACACCCAGGGAAGCTAGCCATTAAATGGAGCCATGGATCCCCTGGTCTTCATTCCCTGGGAAGAGATGTCCCCAGAACCGACTCTCTGAGCCCTGCCCTCATACCTGCCTCTTTTAGCCCAAGGCCAGGCACCTGGACATGCCCATGTGGCACTAGGTGGTGGCAAGTGGCCCTGCCTTGGTGCAGCAGCGGAGTGACCTTGATCAGCATACTCTCAGGGTTCCTATCTGTAAATTAGAGCTAATAATTGCCCTCCCCACCTACCTACACACAGGATGGTTGAAAGGTCACATGCAGAATAACTACAAAGATGTCCCCAGATATAAAGTCACAATTGTAGTGTGTATCACCGTTCCAACCCCAAAGCTGCCCTCTAACCCCAAACTGCTCTCTTTAATGCTCAGCTGGGAGTGGAGTAGATTGAAATAAGCCCACCTCAATCGGTATTCAGGGGGCACCAGGGGAGTTCCTTAGCAATGCAGAGTCCTAATCTGCAGGGAGGGGGCCATTAACCCTGGTGCACCCTGGAAGCGCTGGGGGGAGGAGACCAATGAGGCAGAGGTCCCATCCCAGGTGGGTCTCAGGTTCCAGGAGGAAGCAGGAATCCCATCCCACCTCCCACCCCTGTTTGGCTCAGGGTTGAGCATGGGGGTTCCCCCAGGTGAAGAAGAAGGGTCTGGGGACTGGGGAGTCAATTCCTGTTGCTTTGAGAAGGGGCCCATGTGCTCCAGGGCTCAGAAGGAGGGGTAGAATGGCTGGATGTGAAGCAACAAGTTCCCTTTGCAAATCTAGCTGCAGCTGGATGTAGGGGAAAGTGCCAGGGGAGATAAGGGGCCCCTTGCTGAGCCCCTGCTGGGGAAGATGAAATTAGAAATAGAGTTCTCTCCACCTCCACCCCCAACTAAGGAACCTCAGCATGAAAAGCCACTCTGGAATTGTGCAGAAGCAACCACGCTGATTAAATGAAACACCTGCAGTACAGGGCCACACACTGGTCTGACACATAGTAGGTGCACAATGAATGTTGTTCCCTTTATACATACACACCTACACACCACACCCACACACCCACACACCTCCACACACCATACACACCACACACACAGCACACACGCCACACATGCCATGTACACACATGCCACACCACACACGCACAGCACACACCTCACACCATACACTCACCCCACCACACACACAGCCTATACACCACACACACACCTCACACTATACACCCCTACACCACACACACACCACACACATACACACCACACACACCACACTACACACACAGATCACACACACACCATGCACACCACACACACAACATATAGACCCCATACACCCCACATAGACACCACACACACCACACTACACATCACACTCAGATAACACACACACACCATGCACACCACACACACATCATATAGGCCACATACATCCCACATGCATACCACATACACCACACCACATACCACACCGCACAACACATACCACACGTGTACCACTCACACCCCACACACACCACATATGCCATGTATACACATGCCACACACAACACACACACACATATTTGTATTCTCCTCTATCACAAACCTTTCTGCACACACCAAGCCTCTACTGGTGGGCCAGGCACAGTGCAAAGCTGGGGGCACCAGGCCCTCCAAGAGAGAGCGTCCTCAGCCTCTGGGAGCTCTCTGTCTGGTGGGAGAAACAGACCTGAGCCTGTAGGGAATCTGATCCCTAATAAGAGCCCTAGGAAGGTGCTCCAGAGCTGGGGGTGCTGGGTGGGTGGGCCTTTCGGGCAGAATGAACAGCACAGGAAGAAGCTGGAACTTTGGGGTGACCAAGGAGCAAGGGTTGGGTGGAAGAAGGGCCATGGGCAGGTTTTTTCTTTGTTACATACTCAATTGATCTGCTCAGCTCGTCCCTCCTTGAGAGATGGGACCTGGGCTTCCCAGCCTTGCAGGCCTCCCCAGAACTGGCACTGGGTAACCCCTGCACCATGCCCCTGTCATGGAGGGGATGGCAGCACAGTCCTTGCCCCAGATGTCAGCAAAGGTGAGTTAGAAGACTCTATAAAAGAGCCCTTTCCTCTGGTTTCCAGATGAATATTCTAGCCTATCCCAGGTCCTCACAGGAGAGAAGGAAGATTCTCCCAGTGGGAGCTCCTGGAACCCCCATCCCCTGGGGAGCCGCCCATCACTTTTTCCCTCTTCCCAGCCCCCAGCCCTCCAGTCATCCTTCTCCTCCACTTTTGGGGGCAGGTAGCCAGTCCCTCTCCCTCTACCTCCCTGCAGGATGACCCTGAGGTGTCAGATCTGGGGAGGGGGAGGCGGGGTGAAGGGAGGGTAGAAAAGAGGCCTCCTTGATGGTCTGCCCCTTGGATGTGGTTCTCAGGTTAGGCAGGCCCTGCGGGCACTGAGAGAGAGCGCTGATGGACCAAATGAGTCCGCTCAGGAAGGAAAGGGGTGCTCTGAGAGCTGAGCCCTGAAGGTTGGTGGTGCCCACCTGGATTTTTGCATCAGAGCAGGCTGAGAACAAGGAGCATAATCAGGGCACCAACCCAGTGCCCAGCAGTGTGCCAAGCCCTCTGCACACATTCTCATTTAATCCTTACTACAACTGGGTGACGTAGGTGTTGCTATATCCATTTTACAGATGAGGAAATGGAGGCATGGGTCACACAGCTACCTGAGAGGACTGGCCTCTGGTTCTGCTGGAGACACCATCTTATCTGACTGAGGGTCCCTCAGCAAGCTCCTGGGGCGGGTGTGGATTCTGGGTGAATGGCTGTGGTGGGTTGGGGCTATAGCTGTGGAGCTGTATTGGGCAAGACTGGCTTGGGTGAGTGTGGCAGCTCTGTTGTGGATAGTACGGGACTGTGGGTGTCTTTCAGGTCAATGGGGAGATGTGGGAGGGAGCTGCACAGGCCACCTCATTCCTGTGGTCACCAGACCTTCTCCCCTCAAATAAGTGAAGTCCCTGAGCCTTGGACTGGCGTGTGAGGACTATTTTCTGCCTTCCCAGTTGATGCATTTGGAAAAGTCCCTGACTCCACCATTGACTGCAGAATGCTGTGTAATTTCCTTTGTGGGTCAACCTGCGACTGAGGGCAGGGATGGGGCCATGACTCAGGCCTGAGCCTGTCACTGACAAGCCACCAGCTGCCTGGCTGCCAGCTGGCTGGTGGGTGCAGGAGCAGCCGCCACTGCCTTCTCCCATCTCCGCTCCAAGGATGAGCCAGGCAGATGTCCACCGTGGATCCAGAGCCTGTCAGAAGCTGGGCCCAGTTCTGGGGTGTGACCGGGTTGACCCATGCCTGAGACTGACCCTCAGCCGGCTCCCAGGCAGGGCAAGACGATTCTGCCAACCAGCTACTTGGCCCACAAATCAGCTGTTTGTTCTAGGCCTGATCTCTTCCCTCTACTCCCCAAGTGAGAACAGACTCCACCTTCCTACCAAACTCAGAAGACCTGTGGGGGAATTTGTTACCCGCAGAGGAAGATGCCCTGTTTAGGTAATTAAAACCACACACACACACATAAAAATTTAATGGTTACTTCAAACTGCCTTCAAGGAATTCACCATGTACTGACAGGACCTTGAAACTCAACAGCCAACTTCAGGCTTTTAGAAAACAAGAAGGATCACCTTTGGATTGCTTGTTCTAAGCTGACAGTGGCTCACCCAGAGCCCCCCCAGGGTGGGGAGGCACAGGCTGGGGAGCCAGTCATACTTCTGGGCAACTTAAAGCCACGTGCTCTGTGTCACCAAGGCTGTGACTCAGCTGTGGACTTGCCAAGGCTCATTCACAAAGGGCGAAACTGCTCTGTGGGCATTTTCAAAGTGAGGGCCCTCCACCTCTGGGAGGGAAAACTGCAGAAACATAGGAGCTGGGCCTTTCCAGCTGTGAAGTCCTGGGGCCCTCAAAGCCAGGACCAGGAGGTGTTCAGTTCTATGGCCCCAATCCCTCGGCTTTCAGTAAATGCTTGTTAGATGACTGAATACACAAGAAAAAAAATGAAGTGGTGTGGATACAAGAGCCTAAAGCCAATACTTTTCAAGGTAGGCATTCCCTGTCATGTTGCCTCTCATGGAAGTGGAATAATGCCCACGTGGTCCCAGGAGGGAGCCTGGACCCCCAGGGAGTGAGCCACAGGCCGACTGGCAGCAAAGAAGCCCATGTGCCCCCCACGGGCTCGCTCTCCCTTTGCACTCTCTTGGAGGGAATGGGGCCTGGGGGTCTGAGGAGACCCATTCAGTTCTGGGCTACATCTGGAATTATCAAAAGCTCTGGCTGGCTGGGACACTGAGAAGGGCTTTTTGTTATTGTTATTTTTATTATTGGGCCTCTTAAGAAAATAGGAGGCCTGGAGTCAGGTGCTGAGAGCCCAGGCTAGACCAGCAGAGCCAGGCGGGAGCAGCCACGTGTGGGCCTTGCTCAGGCTGTCCCCCGTCAGGTTGCCCTGACAGCGTGGGTGGAGGAAGCCACCCTGCTGCAGGCTCCACCAGCCCTTCAGCTGCTCTTGTGGGCTAGACAGCCATGACTGGGGCAGCTGCCACCAAGTCCTAATCCCCATAACAGAGAAATGGACACAGGCATCTTGGCTTGGATTGGGTCTTTTCCCCCTTCCCTTCTCTTCCCTTCCCTTCCTTTTTCCTTTTCTATCCTTTCCTTGTTTTCCCTTTTCTTTCTTTTTTTCTTTTCTCCTCCCTTTCCTTCCTTTGCCTTCCCCTTAATAAATCTGCCTAACTGTTAATGGCAGGTGGTTACTGCAGCCCAGAGGGGTGCAGCACAGCACAGAGACTTCCAACGGAGGTGGGAGCCAGGCAGCAGAATTTGGGTGATGAGGACACCTTGTCCCTCCCCCATCGCAGGTAGATTCCACTTTTTCTCCCTGGACATTCAGCTTCCCTGGTTCTGCCTGGGAGACACCTAGTCGGAGCAGGTGAGAACAGAGGCAGGGGGAGATGCCAAGGGTTGAGCCCCTGAGAGAAAATGGTGACAAGAAGGTTTCCACAGTTTTATTAAACTGCACGTCAGAAATATAGCAGCCATCTGCGCCCACCTGGAGAATTCAAGTGAGCTCTGCGCCCAGGGCCGTGGCGGGATTGCTCCCTCACGGGGGCCTTCTACAGAAGGACATTTTTTACCATTCTCTGGTCACAAACAAATGAAAACCCTAGTGGCAAGCTGCTTTCAAATATCGTTGTCTCTAAAAGGAAATTGAGACTGCATTTTCCCATAAGAAGTTCAAGGAATAGGGATTACTCAGAACTCCCTCTCAACATTCTTGTGCACATTTGAGAAACTCCCAGTGCCTCACGCTGCCCCCTGAGTGGGAAGCCAGGGGATGTGCCGACTCACACAAATGAACTAATGCTTTTTGGGCTCATAGCAACTGCATAAACCATTGCATAACTGCAATTGTCCCTGTGCGTGTGATGTGCACACGTGAGTGTGGGTGCTTAATTTGATAACAAAAGGAGATGCAAATAAAGAAGTAATGACTTCTGGTAAAATTATGCCTACAACACGACTTTTTTTCCTATTCTCTATCCCTGCCATTCCCTCAAAATTCCTCCTCTCAAGGAGCTTATTTCCCAGAGCAGTTTTGCAGGATTGCTATGTGATATGTGACCATATATGAAATTAAATTTATGAGACTCCCTACTTTGGGGGGAGGGCTTACCAAATTACCCTCCATCCCAGGGAAGGATGCAGGGACTCTCCAGGCTAGAAGGGCCTTTTGGCCACCAGCCAACTTCCTCTGCAATGTGAGACTCCTGTCAAGAAAAAGACTGGGAAGTCTTGCCAAATATCAAAGACTCGGCTGGCAAAGAATAAGGGGCCTAGTAAGCCTGCTCCATCACTTCACAGAGAGCAAGACAGCTCGCCTGCTCACCCACAGGCCTGGGGGATGAGTCAAGGGGAGGCTGCACATGTTCTGGGGAGTCCTTTGTGCCTTGCTAACCTTGCTAACCAGTGGCCTGCCAGAATCCCAAAGAAGGTGTCTGCTCGCATTCATGCTGCAGAGAGCCAAGAGGGAGCAGCTTCTGGAAAGCAGAGAATTCTGGAAAATAAAGTTTCCCAGGATTCTCTGCCTGAGGAAAAGCTGTTGGCAGGTAGACAGCAGTCTCAATTTCTACAGAATGGGGTGGAGAGAGAGAGAGAGAGAGAGAACGAGGAAGGGAGGGAAGAAGAAAGGAGGGAGGGAGGGAGGGGGTAAAAGAAAAGAAAAAAGAAAAGGAAAGAAAAGAAAAGGAAAGGAAAAGGAGACAGATAAAAGTAGGTCTGTGATGTTCCATTTGGGAGCCATTAGCCACATATGGCTTTTGAGCACTTGAAATGTGGCTGGTCCAAATTGAGATGAGCTGCAAATGTAAGCAATATATTGGGTTTCAGAGACTTAATAAGAAAAAAAGAATGCAAAATAAATAACAGTTAGTTTTCATCACTTGCACTTTGAAATGATAATATTTTGAAGATTTGGGGTTAAATAAAATATATCATTAAAATTAATTTGGCCTATTTGTCTTCAATTTTAAAAAATGTGGCTACAAGAAAATTTAAATCTGTGGCCCACATTCTAATTTTCTTGGCAACAATGCTCTAGATTCTTGCCTCCTGAGTGACTAGAGCAAGCCCTGGTCCCAGCTCCACTTCTGGTTTCCACCAAACTGTACAGGTCTTTTAACTCAGCCCCCTTCTCAAGCAAGACTGAAAGTGAACTAACCGGGGTGTGTAGGTGTCTTGAGTCTCAGGTTCTCCAGGTAAGATCCAAGCATCTCCCTGAAAAACCCTTTCACTTTTTAAGTAGTTGTTTTCTGTGAGTGCTACTTGAACTTTTAGAATCCTGTGCTTCAGCTAAAGGCACACGGGGGCTTTCTTGCACTCATTTGTGACAGGCATGGGAACTGAGTAGAATGTGCCAGCCACGGGAGGGTTTTTGTTAGGCCTCGGAGGGGCCTAGGGCCTCAGCAGACTATTGTAGTTTGAATCCAGGTTCACTGGTACTTAGAAGAATTTTTTTTTTTTAAGTGTGTCTACAGAACATCAGGGCAACATTAACAGAACATTTCTCCCAAGAACATGTGTTGAACACCTTCTCTGTGCCGGGGAGTGCATGGAATTCAGCTCGGTGGTGTGGGGTCCTGCAGGAGGGAGGAAGGGGCCCATGTGCCAACAAGTCCAGCTGCTCACAGCTACCCAGGCTGCGAACCTGGGCGTGCAGACTTTTACACAGTGGTAATAACAGTACAGTTACAGATTTTGCTTTATATTTCTTTCTCGTAGGCACTTTCCATTTCCCTATAGAATCCTCATATTGTCCTGTTTAATAATTGAATAATATTCCATCAAGTGATTGCATCATTTTGTAACCTTCTGGAGTACATTTGATAGCTTCTGGTTTTACATATTTAAATAAGATAGTAGCAAAAATGCAATTTGCTTTCTTTTCTGTCTGTCCTTTTGGATTTATATTTCGGATAAATTCTCAGAAAAGAAACGATTGTGTTGAAGGGTATGAATGTTTTTCTGGCTCTTAATAGACATTGCCAAAGTGGTGTCCAAAAGGCATGTTATCAACCTACACTGCTCACAGCAGTGAATGCATGTATTAAGGTTCTTGCAACTTTGCCAGGATCAGCATGTGTGCGTGTGTGTGTGTGTGTGTGCACTAAATTTAAATGTTGTAAAAATGGTACCTCTCTGAGATTTTTGAAGCTCTCCTAAGCAAAATATGTATAGGCAAGTAACAAGAACATCAGTGCTTTCTCTTTCTCTTTTTGAAAATGCCAAGACCTTATCTTGAACATTTCTGGATATAGCATGCAGTTTTTAATTCTTCTACCCAGAAGATTCATCTTTGTTCCCCTATTTGTTAATTTATTCAATCATTTATTTATATTACTATAGACTCACAGATATTTATTTCATAGATTGTGTTACAGTCCAGTGCTATTTTATTTATCTTCTTGCTCAAATTTTTCCACCTCTGGCCATTGGGAACCTTTCAGTTGGCTCTTGTGCCCCTTTTACTTACTCCCATCAATGTGTATTCACGTGTGTGTGTGTGTGTGTGTGTGTGTGTGTGTGTGCGCGCGTTTTGAGCACTTCCTTACTTTCTGCCACTACAAGATGCTCCTGACTCATCTTGTATATATCCTGCCCCTGCTGTAGAAACAGCCATTTCTCTAAGGAGCTCTGGTTTCTTTTATTAGAAAATAGGTGTTAGGTGTGCTCATTACTACTAGGATGTCATGTTTTTAAGGCCTTCTTAGCTGACAGAGCAAAGAAATGCGTGTGTATACAACCAAGGTTTATATATGTATTTATACTTATTTCTATATGTAATCATCTATATCTATATTAAGTCAAACACAAATTCATATTGATATCTCTAACTCTAATCCATTACTACATGAATCACCCTAGCCTCACCTCTTGCTAATCTATAAATCCTCACCCCACATGTGCTTGCATTAAATCCTCATTCGAAGGAGGGCTGATTGCCCTTACTGCAGAATTTTCCTCCCAGAAGTATGCATGTTTGTGAAAGAAAAAAATGTGCCCAATTTCTATCAACACAGAAAGGACTTGTCATCAATTTGCAAAAAATTAAAAATGGATTCTGTTGCTGTTCTCAAGCCCATGCTCATGTGAGCTTTGGCCTTATTTGTGTGGGATTCTCCATCCAAGCAGGTGCAGCCTCCTTGTGAAACAAAGTACTTCGATTACACAAGTAATAATAAGTGAAGCACTTACTGCATGTCAGGCTTTTTCCAGTACTTTTCTTCTACCAACTTATTTAGTCTTCATAATGAGCCTATTATTCACCTTATTTTTATTGGGGAATAAAAGGTACCCTGCGGTTTAGTTTTTTGCCTCTTACATGGCTAGTGATTAGTGAAGCTAGAGGCCACACTAACCACAACCATCACACTGCTGTTAAATAATACATTGAGGCACAATCTTTGTAAAATATAAAAGTTAAAAGTCCAATGACACAGAGGTACATGTAGTAAAACTTAGGGTCCCTCTTTATCACCCCTTTCCAGTTCCCCTTTCCTCCCACTCTTTGTAGTGTGCAGGCATCTTCCAAACCCATCTCTAATCATGATACAGTCTTAGGATTTGGGAGAGACATATGTATTATTTGTGCCTGAGAGTATCTCTTTCTCTACATCCTCACCACTGCTGGATAGTATCAATCTTTAGCATTTTTGTCGGCCTGATACAGCCGAAAACAGGATTTCCTTGTTTGAATTTATATTCGTGGTCCTCCATGGCTTAATGTTACTGAGCTTTTGGATTTCTTCTTTCATCTTCAGCAAGCATTTGTATCCTTCTTAATAATAATCTAAAATGACTCTTTAAAACTTTTGGATCTCGCCTTTAAGGTAGATTTTATTGAGAAACAGGAGCTGTCCTTGCCAGGGCAGGTGCACATTTATCTGCAGTCATTGTCACGGACTCCTGGGACCTGGCAGGGGAAACAGCTCTGCTGGCGACAGGAAGACTGATTCTCTGATCCTCTGTCCATGCCTCCTTATCAGGCCTTCCCAGCCCTGCCTGGGGCCTTTTTAGTGTTCTTTGTTCCAGGATCAAGTGTTCTGGAACACATCAGCAATGACTATCTTTGGAAGGCTGTGGACTTTTGTCAACGCCTCTGGGGTGGCTGTGACCCTGTCCCTGCTCACAATGTCCGCAGCTATCTGCGCGGAGAGCACTCACTGCCCACCTGCAAACCCACCCGCCCCCTTTGGCTTTAGGCCAGCCGAAGGGCTTGCTGGTGTTTTCTTGCCACTTTTCCTTTGCTCCTGCTCTTCCTGTTCCTTATAACATTATTTTAAAAATTAAACATTCACAGGATGCTAGACTATTCAAATAGTATAAAATTATTCCATGAGAATATTTTTGTAGTTTGAATCCAGTTTTTTAACTTCTGTGTGCTTTTCTAGAAATGTCCATGCATAAACATGCATCAAATGGATTCTTTTTTTAAAATGCAAATGGGAAATTATACATAGTGTTTTGTATCCTGCTTTCATTTTTTGAATTAACAGTGTATCTCAGAGATCATTCCATATCAGCACGTACAGATCTATTTCATTGTGAATTGCTACATAATATTCTATTGGTGTATCATTATTTATTTAGCCAGTCCCATATTAATAGACTTTAGGGTTGTTTCTTTTTTTCTTTCTTTTTTGTTTTTTTCTTTTTTGCCATTACAAACAATGCTACCATGAACATCTTTGAACAAATATCTTTGTGGACATGTGGGGCTTTACCTGCAGGTAAATTCTTAGAACTGGAATTTCAGGGTCAAAGGAAATATATACTTGAATTTTGATAGATATTGCCAGATTGTTACCCAAAGAGGCTATGCCAATTTACCTTCCATCCACAGTCATCAAGAGATGACTGAATCATGCTTTATTAAACTTATAAATCTTTGCCCATCTAATAGGTGAAAAATGGTATCTCACTATAATCGTAATTTGCATTTCTTTAATTATGCTTGAAAAGTATTTCAAATATTATTGTCATTTGTATTTTTTTCCTGTTTACTATTTATATCCCTTATGAAACTACTATTGGTTGTTAGTCTTTATCTTATTTATATTCCTATGTGAAGGAAATACAAATAAAAGATAATAAACTGGGGGAATTATTACATCACACACAAAAAACTAATTTTTTTATATCTGAAGAACTCTTACAGACTTGAAAGATTATGAACTCATAGATTTATGAGTTCTTCAGATATGAAGGATATTAGTATTTTTGTCTTTTGTTTGAAGGGTTTTATTATATATATGTTGCCCTTGCAGATTCCTGGTTTTCTCTCTTGTACGAGTTAGAATTTCAATACACACATTTTGGATGTACAACAGTTAATTTTTTTATACCACAGCCTCCTTTCTATTTTTCAGTCCCCAGTTCCCAGAGGTGGCAGAAACTAATCTCAGTCAATCTGGAGATCAGCTGTTCCCCTCCTCCCCCACAGTTGCTGGGATTTTTGCCTGAAACCTGGTGTGTTCACACCAAACATGGGAGGAGGCCAGAGCTCATCCAATCCTCCAGGCCAGCAGACCCCCAGCCCCCCGTGGCCTGGTCCCTTCCGGGCTAAGCCTTGTTCTTGTCCATAAAGCCCCTCTGTGGTGCCCGTCCCTCCCCACTGTGCGCAGGATTCTCTCTGCGGCCCACAAGAGATGCAGAGGCCTATTGGTCTGGACACACCACGGCCATTTCTAACCTGGAGCCTTGTCACCACCCCAGATGCGTCCCAGGAAACCCATTGGCAGGGCCCTTTTCTCAAGGATGCACCTACATCTCACTATTTCTCATCAAGCCAGCTTCCTATATCTACTCCTTCTTTCTACTGGCCTCTTTTCCTTCTGTTGTCATGTCCCTTTCCTGAGGCTGTGAACACAGAATGGCCAAGGCTGAGTACTGAGAGAGTGTGTGTATATGTGTGTATGTGTGTGAGTATGTGTGTGTATGTGTGTGAGTATGTGTGTGTGTGAGTCCTGAGGAGGGGAGAGGGCCAAAGTTGCAAGGAGCTATCAGGACTTAAAATCAGACAGGTCTGAGGCCCCTGTTAGACCTGGTGTACTTCTCAGAGCCTCAGGCAGCTCTCCCAGTGGCATCCCTGGGTCCCCACTGCTCTCTGCTTGTACTTTCTTTGGGGCTCTCATATGCCCCACCTTGGGCTGTGGTGGTTTGTGTACTTGCGCCCTCTTCTCTGGAAGCCTTTTGTGGGTGGGGGCTAGCCCATCATCCTCTGTGGCACCTCGCCCTATGGACCTTGCACTTCTGGGGACTCAGTCAGGATCTGTGGTAGTGAGGTGCCTGCTGGTTGTAGTAGGCCAGACTGTCCTTGAACTCAGTGCTCAGCAAGGAGGCCTGGAAGGGTAGGTGTCAGTGTGGGGGAGGAGAATGGGGGGCTTACAGTGTCCCCCAAATGTCCTCCTGGGTCTCTGCTTTCTCCTGAAGGAATCAGGGGGAAGAAAGACTTTCTCTAGGGAGTACCCTTGTGGATGAGGCCTCGTCTCACCCAAGTTTATTTCTCCCCAGCCTCCACCCCTGCTCTGCTGGTGTTTCTTCAAATCAGGAGGCCTGGAAGCATGAAACGACCTCAGGGGTCTGCAGGGTGGGGAGCTGCAGGGGAGGTGGTGGGCTCCTTTCTTCATCACCTCATCCCTACTGTACTTCCTGGTTCCATCTCCACTTCTGCCTCCAGGCAAATTGCAGTAGTCTTTCGGTGAAGAGGGAGAAAGGACCTTTCCGTGAGGGCCCACATTTCCTGGAAATGAAGATGGCAATGTCATCCAGCCACCTGCATACGAAGAGGGTCTTCCTCCCCCAAGCCTGTGCTCTCCCTGCCCTTCTTCCTCTTTCCTGGGCGGTCTCCTGGGCAAGAAAGTTCCCAGGGCCTCCTCTTAGGTAGCTCTCCCCTTTAGCCAGTCTCCAGCTCTCAGCCATTTCTAGCATCCTGTGAGCTCATCCTGC
Organism: Bradypus variegatus; assembly: GCA_004027775.1. Taxonomy (NCBI): domain Eukaryota; kingdom Metazoa; phylum Chordata; class Mammalia; order Pilosa; family Bradypodidae; genus Bradypus; species Bradypus variegatus. The sequence goes on along the minus strand of PVKY010001493.1, from coordinate 12,048 downwards.
AACTTGATCTAGTTTTTTGGCCCTGCTCCCCACATCTGTGCTGGTTCCTCCCAGAGCTTTGCCGCCTCTAGTTCTTCTCTGTTAACTAATCCCCCCTTCTCAGCGGAGTCTCTGAGTTCCACCAGCAGGCTCATCTCAGGGCTGCAGCCAAGTTCATCTGAAACATGCATTAGTGGGGATTTGGAGTCACAAGGCAGGATCTAGTCTCTCCTCTGGCATTTTCTGGCTGATCCCTTGACTTCTCTGGGCCTGTTTTCTCGTCAGTAATTGGTGAAAAAAAACCAGTACCTACCTCACAGAGTGCTGAGGGCTCCCGGGGGTCTTGTGTATATTTACAAAATTTTATATATGTGCTGCCTATTATTATTAGCATTATATGGAAAGCATTTTTCATTGAGATTGTTCTAGCCCCACCTAGCATTAATCTTGAGTCTCATTTTTTTTGGTGGGATAGCTTTACTCTACCATTTTCTCCTACTTTATATATATTTATACAGGAAACCAGAGATGGTGGTAGCAGTGGTACAGAGGAAAAACTGTATAGATTGTGGATGGAGAGATAAATAGTCTCTTCAGGGGCCTTACCCTGTCCCCACTCCACCCCTGCCTGCTGCCCAGGGAATGTGCCAGCAAATCCAGCTGTTAGGGAATAAAGCTGGGAAACCTGGTGCTGGGCTCCTCGCCTCTGCTAATGAGGGCCAGGTTCCCATCTCTATAGATGCAGGATGGGTGCCCCCAGGAGACCACCTTAGGGAAGAGATCCCACCCATGGATGCCACAGGCCATCGATGACCTCCTTGCTTCCTGATCATTATGGTTTGTCACATCTGCAGCACAGGTCATCGGCGAGGGTGTGCGGCCCATGGGAGGCATGTGCTGGGTCCTGAAGAGCCAGGAGGGAATGACAGGGGGTCCCCTGAGAGGGGTCAGCAAGGGAAGAAGCCAGGGAGTCGGCAGAGTATGACAACAGGAGGTCCCGAAGGTCACGGTGGTGGTTGGTCTCGGCTGTAGGGAGGCAGAATGGGAGATAAGGGTTATGAGCCAGAAGAGGAAACAGGAAGTTAGAAGCAAACTGAAGAATTCATCACAGAATTATTTGTATAGCAAAAGATTGGAAATACTTCAGTATCCATCAATGTGGGAATGAAACAGTTAAATACGTAGTGGTCTATCCATATAATGAATGGCTGGGCAGAAAGATGGAAAATTGCCTGTGTATTGATGTGAAATGATAGTCAAATTCATGTTAAGTGGGAAAAAAAAAGCATGCTGAATGGTGCATGAAATATGTTACCATTTGTATTTTTTTTTTGAAGGAGGAAGAATATGTACATGTATTTGCTTGACTATGCATAAAATGTCTGGAAAGATTCACAAAAATCCGTTGTACTAGTTGCCTGTAGGGAGAACTGGGTGTTTGAAAAAGATGGGGATGGAGGACTTTTCATTGTACATCTTTTGTACCTATTCAAATCTTTTTACAAAATAAGTAAATAAAATTTAAAATAAAAAGCCCCAAAATGATGGGGCCCAAGGCCAGGCTGAGCTTTGCTGTCTATACCTGAGAGGCAGTAAGTGCAGTGGAGGGTCCTTTTACAAAGGGACTGTTTACAATGATGAAAAGGATGCAGAGGAAGCAGGGAGGGCTTGTGCAGCAACTGGGGACAGTAGTGACAGCACTAATACCACTTACTGGAATCCAGATGGAGAGAGTTGTGGGGAGAGAAGCTGGAACCTTCCTTCCAGGGTCACAGGCAGCCTTGGTGACCTTGCAGAGAGAGGTCAGGAGAATTAGCTTCTCCTATCTTCTCCTCCCTCCCTCTGATCTCTTGCTGGGCTCCCCATTGGCCAGCCCCAAATGGCAGCCAGAGGGCAAGGACTTTTGTTGATATAGCCCACACAGCACAAGGTGGAGATGGGTGGGGAGAAGATCTGGAGGGACAAAGGGACGATCCCTGATGTGAGCTGGCAGGCTGAGGAGGCAGCCCACCTTGGCGTGCAGCCCAGCTCCAGAACTTCTGAGCTGGGCATCCTTCGGCATCCTGATCTATAAAAGGGGATAGTAATCATACCTATCCTAACAGGTTATTAGGAAAATTAAATCCGTTAATCCATGTAAAGCACCTAGAACAATCCAGGCACATAGTAAACCTATAAACATGAGCTCTGACTATCATTCGATATAGCTTCCTGCTGAGACCTAAAGCTTTCTGTAGCTTCTTCCGAAGCAGATCCAATTGGGCAGGCCCAATGTGCCAGGTATGAGCCATGGATGTCAAGGTGGGAATAATGATAGCACCTATTTATTGAGGTCCTTAAGGACTGTGCTGGGTGCTGTGTCTATGTGTCATTAGACCCTCACTACACAGGCAGAGGAGGGGACTAGATGGAGCTCAGAGGGGTGATGCTCCCAGCCCCAGGCCCAGGGCTGATGAAGCTGACTCCAGGCCTCCACACTCCCACCCTCCCAGCTGCTAAGTGTTCTTTCAGAAAACAACACTCATCAAAGGTTTATAATTACAATATTAAAAACTGGAGTTGAGAATATCATCTAGCTATCAGCATTTGCAGGTACCTCAGCATTTATACAGAGAGTAAATTCTCATTTAAAATGTTACAGTCTACAGAGAAACGGTCCATGGTCAATTAAAGGTGTCAAACATGCAAAATTTATTACCTATAAAATGTAATGTTGTAGATTAAAGGGGATTTTATGAAAAAATTTAAAATAAGGCCAAATGGAAAAGTAATAATTTTTTTCAGAAAAAAATACCATTTACTAGAAAAATATCCTTACAATGGAAAGCCGAACAGAAAGGTGAGGAATCACATTATGTATTGATGTGAAATGATAATCAAGATATGTTATTCAGTGAAAAAAGCAAGATGCAGAACTTAGTATTTAGAGACAGATATGATTAAGAAAATGATTAAAGTGTAAGAATATATACCAAGAATTTTCTTTTGTTCTTTTAAAATACTGGAATAATCAATATAAGTAAGTTTTTATTTAATGTACGTTATCTTTTAAATTAATTTTGTTTTTGAAAATAGTTTTTGAGTACATTATTTTATAAATCCACCAATATAATGAAACCAATAACTATTTCTAAACCTTTTTAAAAATCGAAGTCAAACCCCCACCCCCTACAATGTGTCAGTACCTGTGGATGGTATTGGATCATCTCACTTCCTGTCTTTGCCCCTTCACAAAAGATGATTTTCATTGCCTTCACCCTCCATTCACGATAAATATAAATATATGAAAGAGTAGATGTATAAGAGCTATATTTGAAGGACAAATAGACCAATATAGAGGGAAATTGGTGACAATATTGGAAAGACAGTTTGAGGTTACAGGGGAAAGTTTTTGAAGTGAGGCTGAAGAGTTAGGGATTTACTCAAGGCAGTTCAGTGCTTGCTAGGGTTTTGGCCAGGAGAGTGATATGATATAACCTGGACCTTATGGGAGAGTTATCTCACCTGGGGACAAGGAGGAGTTCGGGAAGAGACTGGTGGCAGTGTTGCCATTTAGAGTCACAAGGTGACAGCGTCTCTGGAAAAGGGCAGGGGGACTGGAAAGGAAGGGAAGGGAGCTGAGAGGTGGCAAAGAGAGAACTGACAGGATCTGGTGCGTGCCTGGGGTGGGGCCTGGTAAAGGGAGGAGGTGGAGATCAACCAGCAGAAACAGGGAATTGGGCCCCTGGGGAAGAAGCTCACGATTAGAAGGCCTTTTCCTCTGCATTGCAGCTATGACACCTGCCTCCTAAGGGGGGATATTGAGATTCATTTTCACGACAGGACTTCATGTCTCCCTAATGCCCATAATGGAGGACAAAGCCGAGGTCACATCACCGTCTCTGATTCTGTCTCTGTTTCCAGTGCCAGGGTCTGCTCCTCTTAGGGTGGAAGGGGTGGCTGACAGGGGGGCCCCAAGACTTCTCCAAAGCAGGCAGACCCTCGCCAGAACATTTTTCCAGACATGTTCTTGTATCCTTTAGCGTGTTTCGAGGATACACAGTGAATAACATCTCAACCACCTAAGACCATCTTGCTGTGCTGAATTCTGAGGGGCTGAGATAGCACTAGGAAAAGAAGATTGTAGATCATTTCTTCCTTGTTTTCTCCAGTCCTGTTGAATGCCAATTTCAAGTTGAGCTGGACGTAAGAGAGAAGTAAGACAAACCATAAAGGAAGTGGCCGCCCCTTCCATTCACGCACATAGGAAGGTATGCTGGGAAAGAGGCCAAAGGGCCACAAACCAGAAGCTTCTGATTGTTGTCTGCAAGGCCAGTGCTGGGCAGATGGGATCTTTATCAGCAAGACCATAGATCAAGTGGTCAGCAGCCCCTTCCACCCTGACCAGTGTCATACGGATGGTGCACGCTGCCTGTGAGCCCCAGGCTGTCCCTTACTGACGTTACACCTCTGTGGCAAGGGGGGGGGCAAGTCCTCCCTCCAAGCAGCCTCAGTGGCAAGGAGACCCTCAAGCAGCTGTTTTCACCTGAATCTCCTGAGTGATCCAAGGATCTCTACCTGGCAGAGTACAGGGCTAGACCACAGATTCAAAAACAGTTTGGCATTTCATTCATTTAACGAACGTTTTTGAGCAACTAACTATGTACCTTGCCCTCTGCTGGGATGGGGAAAACAATAGTGAACAAAATTGAAAAGGTCTCTGCCTTCAGGGAACTTACATTCTAGTGGTGGGAAGACACATGATAGACAAATGAGATGATTTGAGATGGTGGCATGTGCAATGAAAGAAAAAGAGCAATAGAGCACAGGGGTGTGAGGGAGTCCTTTAGAAATGATGGTCAAGGAAGGCCTCTCTAAGGAGTCAGCATTTCACCTGGAAAAGATGAAGGATCTGGGGAAACCATCCAGACAGAGGGAACTGTGAGTGTCAAAGGCTCTGAGGTGGGAAGTAGCTTGACTTGTTCAAGGAATACAAAAGAGGCATTTGTGAGCTGTAAGAACTGCTTGGGTACCTAGTGCTAAAGTTCCTAAATGAACCTGTGCAGGAAACAATGTTCTCTTAAGGCTTTAAGATACTTAGAGGGTCAAGAGTGTCCAAAGCTCTGGCTCTCAGATGGGCCTGTACTTTAGGGTGGTGGGGGCACCCCTCTGAGCCCCCAGAGGAGAAAGGGTGGTGGTGGTTTCCTCCTACCTCAAGGAGTTTGAAAGCCTGGCTGGTGGGGTTAGGTGGCATCCTGATTGTGTGAGGGGAGAACCAGACTGGAACCAAGATGGCCCTGTGACCAGCCCCAGCTGCCCAGAGAGTAAGAAGGGTTTGCTTCTGTTAGGCTCTGTGGAGTCTCTGAAGCCATAAGCCATGGGTCAGCATCTTTAAGTACGGCAGGGCTTATGGGGGACACAACACAGAGTGCATTAGAAGCCTTTGGAGGTCAGGGGTCATTGCTGAGGAGTCACAGGCCTTTGTGGAGGCTCAGGCCTCAGAGCAACCCCTGGCTCTGCCTGCCTTCCAGAGCTTCAGCAGAACCTGGAATCACTCAAGGGGCAGGGGGAGTGCATCTGCGATAGTCTGGCCAGCTCTCTTCAGCCACAGATGCCTAGGATCTTGCAGCGAGTGGGTGGGAGCCAGGGGCTGTGGCTGCCGGAGGCCTTCAGGCATGCATGGGAGGCGGCAGCCCTTGAAGTCCCGGGCAGGCAGGTTCTTCAAAAGCAAAATCACTTGAAACACATTGCCTGGGACAGCTGAGGGCCCTGTGGCCAGCTCCCGAAAGCCCAGGAAGTTTCCGCCGTGGAAACCCCCGGCCAGCAAGGGCAGCTGCCGGCTGGAGATGCCCAGAACCCAAGGGAGCCAAGCGGCGCTGGCATCTTCCCACCCGCCCGAGCCCTGAGCCGGGATGGGATAGCCGAGGCAAGGAGCTGAGGGGCAGAGGGAAGCTCTGGGACCCAGCTGCCAGCTCAGGCCTCTCCATCTTGGCCCTATTTCCCTCTTCTGTTCTCGGCGCTTGCTCTTCCCCCACGTGCAGGAAGGCTGGGAGGCTTGATTGCTCTGAGTTGCTGCCAACAAGCTGCCAGGCCCGTAGAAGGCAGGGGCTTTGGCAGGCACACAGTGTCGCCTCTGTGGGAGCAGCAGGACTAATTACACTCAGCTGGCGGCCGCGGTGGCCGGGAGTTTCCCAGCTCACTCCCTCCTCTCTGTGTGGTAAACACTGCAGGGAGGTGTGCAGAGAGCGGAGGACGCAGGCGGAGACACCCGGCCTCCAGGGGGCGCCAGGCTGGGCGGGCTGGCCCATCTGGGGCTCCAAAGAAGAGCGCGGCTTAGAACCTAGAATGTAAGGCAGGTCCCCCAACCCCCAAGGCCACCCAGCTGGGTTATGGTGGAGCCAGAATGGGCTGGAAGGGGCAGTGGATGCTGCTTGGCCTGGTGGAGAGTGTACTGAGTCTGCCTTTTCCTCTTCCCTGCAAACCTTGGGGACTTTCCCAGGGTCAGGGCTGCTGTGACAGCCGTGCAGGTTTGTGCTAAAGGACGAGCGGGACTAACCCAGTCTGTGCTTTGCAGGCTGGGGCTGTATTCAATCGGACGATGGGCCCCCTTTTTCCAAATCACACAAGGGCTCTGTGCAGGCCAGTACCCAGTGCTGCTCCCTGTACCTGAGGTGGCTGCTGGCCTCGGTACCCTTCCCCAGGGGATGGTCTCGATGGAGAGCACATGAGCTGCATTTTTGAGACTGCCCGTGTGACCTGGTATGTCAGTGCTTCAGGTTCCTGGAACTTCTCTGTCCCGGGGATGGCCAGCAGGTCCGCAAAGTGCTCTGAGTCCCCGGCTCAGGAAGGCCAGGGCCTTCTTCCTCCTCCCAGGCTGTGTCTGTCCATGTCCTTCCCTGCCTGAATACTATCTTCCACCTGCGGCAGGGATCCCTCACTGAACCAGTCAAATTTCATCTCAGGTAGCCTGAGTCACACAGAATTGGAATGAGGCCCATGGAAGTTGAAACCAGGAGTCAGCATGGAACCTGCATTTGATTAGAAAAAAAATATAGACCACAGGAGTAAATTACCTGTCAAGTGAGTACACTGGGCAGCACCAATTATTTGATTTCATGCCTGCTGTCACATAACTCCACAAGGATGCTTTGATGCTTAATTAGATTAACAAAAACAAATCTAGAGGTCTTATTCATTCAGTCAGTAAACATAACACCTCCTGTGTCTCACTCAGCATCACCTCTGGAGACTCAGCAGGTAAGCAAACAGAACATGTCCTCACACTCATGGAGCTTACCTTCTAGTGGGTGAGACGGACCAAACAAGGAAACAAAAACAATAACAAATTGCAGTAGGCATTACAGAGGAAATAGCTTGCCAAAGTAGAGATTTAATGGGCCCACTTAAAGTGCTGAGGGTGTGACTGAGCTTGTCTCACTTCACTTCTGAAATAAGATAATAGAAAATCCACCCAAATCTATGTCAGAGGAGAAACGAGCCTTGCAACTACCTCCAGACCACAGAGCCAAATTAAGAACTGCCAACTTCCCTGCAAACCTTCTTTGCCTGCAGGTGGGAGGGATGTGGCTGACTGAGGGACATGAGGGCTCGCAAACACCACAAGGGGGGTGATCAATTCTTTCTCAAGGTGGCAGGAAAGATTCGTGGAGAAGGTGAGGGAGCTGAGGTTGGTTTTGAAAGATGAATCCAAACTTGCTGGCTGGTAGCGGGGAGGCCTTCTGGGCAGCAAAGGCAGAGGCCAGGAGGAGGGAACAGAGAACCACCTGGGGAGCCAGGAGGTGCTGCAGGAATGGGGCGTGGTGGGCACCAAGGGGAGGCCTGAAGTCAGGCTGAAAGTGGGCTCAGGGTCTTTGCCCGGGCAGTGACACAGCCACCAAGTGGAAGATATGTTCCAGCCCTCTGTGGTGCCGTCACCTCTCTGTGTGAGCGACTGTGGCTGTTCTGCCGGCTCCCACGGGGCTTTCCCATGCTGTCACCCTGGCAAGAGCTCTGCTTGGCAAGATCCAGGAAGGGTTTCTGGGGGCAGAGGCCTCTGGAGGGGGGCCTGGGAGGAGAGACTGTTGCTTCTCAGACCCTGTGACTTGTTTCTCCACAGAGAGCACCAGCATACTGAGAAGCACTGCTGCCGCCACCACATTTCTGGCCATAAACACAGAAACTTGGGGTGGGTGAGCTGTCTAGGGAAGAGGAAGCAGTCACTTTGTACAGAGCTGTCCCTGATCTTAGGGTGCAGGGCAATGGTCCTCAAACTTGAAAACCATGTCACCTGGGGGTAGAGGTGTCTGTTAGCATGAAATTCCCTGTCCTTCCTCTCCTCTGAGATTGGAATGAGAGGGTGAGACCCAGGAATGTGCAATTGCCATGAGCATCCAGGTGATTCCAATGCAGGTGGCCATTATGTCCACAACCCTGGAAGTTGGGCCTGCATGGCCCAGAAACCACCAGGGAGGCTGGGAACGGTGGCCCACTCTGGGGCATGGAGCTCTGGGGAGACCCCAGGACTTTTCCTTTGGTGAGTATGTGACCCCACCCCACCCCACCATGCACAACTCACCGGAAAGTCTCAGAAGGGGACCTTCTTCTCCCTGGTATCCCTACCTGCTCAATCTTTGCTCCAACAGACAAGCAAAGGCTACATTAGAGGCTCAGGAGGCCCCCTCCCCAAATGATCAACCACATTTTGTTTTGTTTTGTTTTTCACCAGAAAAACAGCCAACACAAAGCAGACATGAGGATCTGTGGTAGCCTCAGGTCTGAAAACCCAAGGCTGAAATGCCTCTTGCCTATGCTTAAGTCCTTTGTCCCTCAACACTCACAGCTTATGGTGAGGCTGTCAGTGGACAAGGAAGGATATTTCAGAAGGAAAGCTTGAAACCACCAGGCAACAGAGAGAGGTCACAACTGCTAAGACACTTGGAGGTGTCAAGGTAGAAATTCTCTGCCAGCCCCCTCAGCTCTTAGGCGGCAGACACAGCAGGGGGGCAAGAGTCCTGGTAGGTGAGAAGGTCAGAATGGGATGCGAGGAGGCTGGAGGAGGCCAGGGATGCTGCCCTCAAGCAGCCACACCTCTCCAGCAGATGCCACACTGCCCAAGCTTGCAGGTCTTCATAAGATTCTTGCTTACCCGCAGCTTGCTGTTTTCTGGGTCCTGAGTTGCAGCCTGGGATTGTGGTACTGCCCCATGGCCCTTGCTGAGGGGCCGGACAGAATGGGCCTCTGTCTGGAAATCCAAGGCTGATTGGATTACCAGACTGTGCCAGTATTTCTATAACCTTTGTGGGAGACAGAGATTTTGACCTAATAATTCTCTCCCCTCCCCAGCCCCAATCCTAGTTCTGCCCTGTGGCCTTTCATCCTCTGAGAGCTGCCATGTGGTGGGGTCAAGGGGTTACCCAGACAGAATGGAAGAAAGGCCCACAGGCTTAGCCCCAGAGTCTTAAATCCCTCCCTGGCTTCACCGTGAATAACCACAATAAATACACTTACCTGGATAATACCATCCAACAGGAGGCAATCTCTGCTTTTAAATCAAAAGGCAACATTACTTTGGCTTGCTTCTTAGTTGGCCTTATGCCTCATTTGGTCTACATCCTAATTCAGAGAGTTCAATATGTGAAAAATGGAAATGTTTCATCTGCTCTATTATTATTATTATCTGTCATTGTCAGTTCCCACTAGTAAGTCCCAACCCAGTCAAGAAAGCTGAGCCAGATTCTGATACCCATGGCTTTTTGAGGCATCTGGGCTCCCTTTTATAGGTGTAAAGATGCTGTGAACCTTGGAGTTTGGAGCTGGGTGAGAATGGTGGAACGCAGAGCTCTCTGTGAATGAACTGTGCTGCATTCCTTGTTGCACAAAGCAAGGGCTGCATGTGATGGTTGCCAGCAGGCTTGTGTAATTGGGGAGAGGCCGCATGGCCCTGGAATGCCAAACAGACCTGGTTTTAAATCACCACATACCATCTGTGTGACCTTGGGCAAGTCATCAGTCTCTCTGAGTCTCAGAATCCCATCCTGTCAAATAGGCATGGAAAGATCTACCTCATAGGATTGCTATTGAGACAGTCCAAGGAGGTAGTGTTTACTTTTAAAGCACCTATCCAAAGACCCAACACAAAGCAGACAGTCACTATGCATTCCTTCCATCTCTCCCTAGTGAGGAGCAAGAGCCCCTGGGATTCCCTCCCTTCCAGAGTCATCATGACAAGAGAGGAAGGGAGCTGGGAGAGCAAATAAACTTCTCTTCAGACCCTCAACCCAGGAGATGGGGAGAGGGGTGGGGAGAGCTGTAGGACCCAGATCGCTGAGAGGTTTCTGGGGTCCCTGTTTACCCAGACCCCCATCATCTCCCCATTCTCCTCTGCAGATGTTGGTCCTGGGGCTCCACCTGAGGGGTGTTCCCCCTTACCCCTGCCATGTACACGGGTGTGCACCAGGGTACAGCCAGCGAGTGCTGCGGTTGAGCTTCCTGTGGTCACAAGCCTCCTTGTCCAAAGGTCTCAGGCCGCTAGGACCATGGGGCTCATGCCAGGGCTGACCCACAGAGAGCCTCACAGCCAGGATTTGCTGCCACCTTTAGGTGCCTCACATTCATCACTACCCAGCCCATGGGCCTTAGAGGTGCTTGTCCATATCTTTACTTTCTGTTCCAGACAGTGTAAGGTAAATAGGTATACAAACCACTTGTTTATTTTAAATAGAGGAAAAAAGGACCTCAGAACATCTGAGAGTTTGTATGGCTTTTTTCTGAGCTGCAGGAAACCTCAGACTCCCTGAGCTCTGTTTCCTCAGCTGGGAAGCCAAGGCCTTGTCTCATGGGCCTGACTGAACTGATGCACGTGGGGATTGCTCTTTGCCCTCATTGGGGTGATGGGGTGGGTGGGGGACTGAGGAGCGCAGGGCCTCCCTCCCTCACCTTTCCCTTTCATTTCCTATGAGACAGAGACTGAACTTTGTGTAGGCAACCTCAGGAACAGATTTGCCTTTTTTGTTTTGTTTTGTTTTTGTTTTATGTGACAACAAGCAAATTTCCTGGAGGGGGGTTTTGAAAGATCTGGGAGCCACCCTGAGGGAAAGCCAAAGGAAACAGGAGAGGGAGGCCATGAGGAAACTGGCCTGGGCAGAGTCAGCAGAAATCACTGCCTTGGCCTGAAGCCCCCGGGCTAAAGCCCACCCTCACCAGGCAGGGGATACATTATTGGGGTCTTGAACCTTCCACCCTTCCAAGCTGCAGACCCAGGGCACCAGGGCCATGAGCAGGCCCAACTCTGCCTCAGCTGCCTGCGCTGACCTGCAGGAACGCTTGCCCAACCCAGGCCTGTGTCTGCGCAAGACGATTTAAAAGGAGGAGCCAACCGGGCTGCCTGGTATAATGGAAAATTCCCATAGCAATTCTTCATCGAAGGCTGCACCCTCAGCCCCATGCCCCACTCTGGTCTCGACCGCGTGGGGTGGGGGCCTCCCTAGAACTCTGGGGTTTGTGGGTTTGGGGATGTGGGCAACCACAGCTGAACAGCCCCAAAGGGTGGCAAATGGAGGCCTGGCCTTTGACCTTCCACCTAGTTCTTGAGTCTCTGGAACACATTGGACTATGGGCTTAGAACGTGTGTGTGGAAGAAATAGAGAGGAAATTAGGAAATGAGGGAAGATAGACTTGCTTTCTGCATGTAAAGAGGGTCCAACAACCCCTCAAAATAGGCTGAGAATCTGAAAAAAAAATTGGGGCCTGGTTGGTTGAAAGAAATCAAGCAACATTCCACAGGCATAGCAAGGTTTTGAATTAAATTTAAGTAACTATTAAAGCTGAGATGCACACATCCCCAGGTTCAACCAATACTGATTAATTATAGAACTTTACCAGGCCTGGGGCCTTGGGGATGGACATCTGCGGGGCTCCTGCCTGTCATGTTCACACAGAGTCACGTTCACATAGGGTCTTTCCTGCGATCCAGGGCTGGTAAGGGCCCTGCCAGCAGGAAAATGAGCTTGATGCAGCACAAAGCAAAGTGGAAGTGCTCCTGACCAAGGTTTGTGCTCAGTCTGTCCCTGGAAGTGGGTGATTTCTGTTCAG